>CAJNOL010003174.1:12821-25882 GCA_905250125.1 Rotaria sordida | reverse complement strand
AAACTCAGTGATTTCACACTTATATGCTCAGTGCGTAGTGTGTGTACACGGCTAAATATGATCACTGATACGTATCATTGATATCAGGTAAATTTCACCTTTATCATTCAGTCAGATTTTTATCGTGCTTAAAGTATGACTTAGTTCAACCGATGATTATTTCATTTATTTTAGTTGTTGATTTTAGAATAGTAAAAAGTCGATGGTAATATTTTGATGTGAATGAATATTACCCAAAATACAAGAATTATTAAGTTACTGAAGCCATTTCAAGGATTTTATTGAGTTTTTGCTTTTTTTCTGCAATATTTTACCAAACAGAAAATAAAGTTAATAGAATTTTGAAACACATCGAATATTTTTGCATCGCCGTTGTGCTTTCTTCCATCAGTTATAGAAAGGACTTCTCCAGATGAATTGAATTGAAAGTCATCAGAGAGGCGTAGTTGAATTTCATGAACTATATCCTTCTAAAATTTCTGTAGCTTAAAAATTTATTGAAGAGATGAAACCATCAAAGCAAACGAAATATACCTCTAAGAAGTCCGAGAGCCTAAGAAATTGTAACAACTATTAGAAATTGAGAAACTCTAAAAATGCTCTGAAATTATCATAGTTATACAATCGTTCAAAGAATGCGAGTAGACCCTTATACTGAAAGGAAGTGAATAAGGAGGCCTTTTGATATATTTTTACTCTGACACTTATCCTAATCTTTAGATCAAATGAATGAAATGTTATTTTTTGGAAATCGATGTATTCTGAAAGGAGGCTTATTTAAGAGAAGATGAATGATTTATTTGATTGATGAACTCATCGGTTGATGCTAAAAAGTTCTTGAATTCATAATTCTTCTCATACAACAAGCAATCTCCTGACTAAAGTGAATATATGCCTTAAGCAATAACGAATAAAATGTTTTGTATGCGATTTCAGATAATTTAATCAATCTCTCTACTACCAGTGTACATAGGTTCTTTTTAATCGAAAAGCGTCTATTTTTAATTTAGCGTTTACATGGGTGATTGCGCTTCTTTATTTGAAAACATCCATTCAGTTCCAATTGATTACTAATCTTACTTGAAAAATTAATAGCCTCTGACTCACTGAAGAGAATAACTTACCTAGAAAGACAGAGTAGAATAAAGTTCGAATGCATCCGTATCAGAGACCAAAAATAACGAGAAAAATTTCAATCGGATTTGATTCGACTCATCCTGTCGCAAAAAAAATGGATTAGTATAATCGGACATGTTCTTCACTATCGATGATGCTGTGAAAATTCGTAGAATCCCCTACCAACTTTGACTTTTTTCGGAGTTTTTTTGCTGAGTAATAGCACTTTTTCATTTTAAGTTCATCACCAATACATCGATTCGTAGTGGCTCTTTAAGTTTTTATTGTACGACATACTGAGAAGTCAAAGATGATGGATGATTCTATAATTTTTCTCAGCGCTGTATGCTTTAATATTCTTCTCTCTTCAATCTATTGATTTTTCTCTTGTCTCACTCTAGTCACCTTTTCTGTATTTCATAACTTCATACATGCTCAAAGGTCACTTCGTTTTTTTCTTAACAAAACTACGACGAAAACTAGATTGTGTGGAATAAAATGACTCATAAAAGTTCTATATTTGTAGACTTGACAACAACGGTTTAATTGATATTTGAAACATCAGAATTTCCACTATGCAGTGCATCTATCTAAATTGAGCGAGCGAAAACTGATCGCTACCAAAATTAGCTGAAAAACTTTATCATAAAAGTTTCCTTCAGTTACAAAAAATTTTATTTGAAAGAGTGCATAAAAACAAATCTGAAAGAAATAATAAGCAGGATTTACTTAAGAATCTCGAGATTAATTATTAACAATAGACGTTGCGTCTCTAATATCATTAGAGCATTATAAATTGTAATGTCGTTGTTAATTATCAAAGCTCATCGTCTCAAAATATTCTTATGAGACTAAATAAATAGCTATCAAAAAAGTTTTGCATCTATTCAAAAACATTTAAATAATAGTATATGTCTGCATCATTTTATTACACATTGACAACGAGCAATTGCTTTTATAAAGAGTACAAGTAGGTATGATGATAACTTCTCAACTGCTATTCTTTTCTTTTTTTTTAATTTGTATAACAAGCGTCAAAATCAGGCCACTTTCTGATGATTCAGCTTAGAATGACGCCACTAAAAGTGGATTGATTTTATGGAAAAGATTTCTAAACGATCAACCCCTACAGTCACTTTAGTCATTGAATAAGAACATTCTAAAAAATTTATTATCATAGTGATCATGATTTAAATAAGTTCGAATGATTTCAATGCTGGAAAAACAACATGAGAGAAAAGTCTAACTACTTATTGAACGTAAAAAAAACAAGATGTATTCCTGAATATTCTAATGTTTTGAAGATTATCATTTATTAACATAAGTCTTAACGAGTTAAATGTCTGCTGAAAAATACGTAAGAGTTAGATTGGTTACTAACTTTAATTGCATTGTTAATTTTAATACGCATTTACCTCGGTTCTACTTCAGTAAAACCTATGCCACTTAATGCAGTTGATAGTGCACATGATCTTGTGTGTACACGAGAAATATCGTTAAATCCAATAAATCCTCTGATTTTATTTGTTGGCTAAATGAAGCTTCCAAAACATTCATACAATAAAGATTTCTGATTATTATCAGTTGCGGGACACAATTACTTATGTCAAAATTTTTTACGAGAAATGAAAATAAAACCGATTATTTTTTGAATGAAAATCGATTAAAATGGTGCTACTTATTTCTGATTGAAACCAGAATCTTTTCGCTTTAAAGATAGATTTACATTGATTTTAGTCTTTTCTGATCAATTAATAAAGTTCTATCGATTGTAACTGTTTTTTTTTCTAAATCGGTTAGCAAAGATAAAAATCAAATGGAATCTATCTTCAAAATTGAAAACTATATTTTTAACTGAGAAAAAAATTTGACTAAAATCAGATTTTTTGTTTTCTTAGATGAAAGATCCTCGTTCAATAAACGAATTAAAGTCCCAACTGAGCAGCCCATCTCGTGTCCTGTTGTGTAACTTATTTGAGTCATTGATCAGTTTTAAGTAATATTAGTACGTAAATTTAGTTAGTGTCAGCTACACATCGATACCCGCTAGTTCGATCTTTTTTTCTTCCACTTTTTCGAACTCAGCTATTATTCAGAGCGTGCGTACCAAACAGGATAATGAGGTCTGTCAGTCAGCATGAAACTCTAAGATACTTATTGGAATTTTATTCTATTTTTCTTTTCTAAGAAATAGATTCTTTATCTTTTTGTTCTTACTTGTTAATCTTTGCTTGAATATCCTTCAATCTCTTCTGATTTTTCCCATTGTTTTGTAATTCAGTAAACGAAAAGAATAATCGAATCTCTTTTCATTCGAATCCGAGTCGATTCAACTGTCACTATTATACTATGAAAGATATCACCCTTTTCCCATATATCACATACTAGTATTTGTTTAGGGCTCTTTTCTGAGTAAACTATTTATTTTTCTCTTTTCCCGTTCTAGTCATCTTTTTCTATATATTGGATTTATTTATACATACGAAACGAGCATTGTTTCTTTACAAAACGTAAACTACACTAGAAAGTAAACTCTATAGAATAGAATTACTCATCAAAGTTTAATATAAATGATCACGAAAATAGGGGTTTAACTACCATTTCAAAGATCGACATTTCACCAACGAGCTGAATCGATGAAAATCAGACAAGTGAAAATTCATTGATATCATAATTAGCTCATATATGTTATCTCAAACGTAATAACTTCGATACATGCGCAAAAAAACTAAGAGGCTGATACTTCTCAAATATGTCGAGATAGTTAACAAATATCAATTCTTTTTCTCATATATTCATAGGATTCAAGGTTAAAATGTCTTTATTTTTCTTATGAAAATTTATCATGCTAAAACATTCTTACTGAGATAGTACAACACCAACTACTAGAGCACTCTAGAATCTATTTGAAAAATATTCAAACTATAGTAATTGTCTTCAACATAGGACTATCCTATCTGCACTACTATTCTTTTTCTTAATTTGTACCTGTGTAACTTATTTCAGTTTTCCACTTGAAGATTCGATCATCCTTTTTCGTACTTAGTTTCTCAATAATTCTTTCACACGTACACTATTCGTTCAGTCTTCTTACGTTTTTCACGCTTTTCATCATCCAGCCCCCTATTCAATAGATATTGAAATGTACTTGCCATAACTGTCCTTCAAAGGAAGACTCGACCAATATCTATCACTACCATATCGAAGAGATAGAAAAACCATGTATTCACTCAGACTAATGCAAATCAAGATTTTTTCCTATCGGACATGAAAAGCACAACATCAATTTTCTAGTAGCTGATTCTAAACTCACATGTTTCTCAAAAATTAAAAATGATTACCTACTCATGAAATATCACTAACGCATTACAGAAACTTCAACGCCTGTCATAATATGTGCTATCATTTTCATAACAAGAATTTAAAACAACCTGAACAATTTTCATATAAAACAAAATCTAATCGCCATTTCCAAAAAACCGAAAAAGACTTCTCACCTTCTTTTATCATCATTCTTCTACGAAAATAAATCTCCCAACGATTAATCAGAACTACAATATTGAGAACATTGTTTTTTTTCTACTAACAATCACTACATCCACCACAACAGATGATATACAAAACAATACGATGGCAGCAGTTTACATGAGGATAAGCAATATTCTTCAGTTATCACCATTCAAATCCAAATTTTGTATAACTACCCCTACGCAGTAAGGCTTCTTTTACAGTTCTCCGAACAATGACTTCTTTGTCTCTTTGTTTTCAATCCATTCGACATATTTGCGACAAATCACAAAATACGTTATATAGGGAATCCTATTTACTCGACACTCATACCACATAGAGGCACGATTGACAAAAAAACTATTTCATTCATAGTCAACTACGCATAATCAAATAACACTGACTCTCCTTCTCTCTTCTTCTCTCTCTCATACACATCTGCATTTTCTCACACAGGCACTCACCACACTAAATCTCTTCGGCAATCAAATCGGAGCTCTGAGAGCACAACGCCTGGCTCATGCATTACAACATAACACAGTGACTCTCTTTCTCTCTTCTTCTATCTCTCTCTCATATACACATCTGTACTTTTTCACACAGACACTCACCACACTAGATCTCTTTGCCAATCTAATTGGGCACATCCGTGAAACTCCTTTGGAGGAATTAAATGAGCGGGATAAACACCGAACAAAATTGTGAGCTTTGATTTCGAAGATGACAGTATGAAGAACTCTGATTTGTGAATAAATGCGTGATTTGCTTTTTTTCTTGTTGTATTGTTTGTAAATGATAATAAAACCTTTGAATTTTCTGCTTGATATGCATGTTAATGAAGATATGGCGGTAGTTTTCGACAATGTGGATAATTGTTGGTTTGAGTGATTCGGGAAAATGAGTCACAGGAATATCTGATTTAGATTCTGGCCGATATGAGTTCGACAGTAGAAGGACGAGGAAGTTGGAAGTTTTTTCCTTTTGGTAAACAGAATGTGGTTTTTCTGTCATTAATAACGGCAGCTGTCAAATGAAGATGTTTATAGTAGACGTGGAATCGGCTGAGCTTCTTTTCAACCAATCGAGTCGGTCTATTGAAATTTTTGATGTCATCGGTGAAAAACTGTAGAGAAAACCGGTTGGTACAATTATAGAATTCCACTGGTGAGATAGGGGTTACACCTTACATATCAATTACCAAACTACCTCTTTCGAGAAAGGGTTTAGTAATACAACTTGACAAATAGATTGAGTGAAATTCAAATAACTCGTGAGATTTGGAAAACGAACGTTGTTTATATAATCTGTTATGTTGCCTACATAGTAATCACTGAGGAGCAAAGAAAAAGTGTTTCAAAAATTGTCATCTGGTACCTTACAACAATTGATATAGAAAAATATATGTGCCTTATTTTGGCTAATTTTGTTTCACAAAAAAAGTGATAAATTTGATGTTTTCTTATTTGAAATTATTATTCAACGTAGTTGAGAGTGGGAAGCCATTTTATTTTTTGTTGTCTTGAAAAATCAAAAAAACAAGTAGCACCCTTACTTGACGAACTTTTCAAGTCCTCAATTTCTATTGTCGATCGCAAAACTGAGTGAGATAAAATGATCAATTTTCAAATAGACTTCATTTTTTTGAGATTTATTTTATTAAGAGCCAAGTTTTTATTTAAAGTTGTACGGTACTAGCATGCGACAAAAGTTTCACATTCAAAACAAGATTTGTTTTGGTATTGAGGCTATTAGAATATAGTCTGAGACTTGCTGACAGTTAAGAATTTTTGACAATCAGTGAAAAACAGTTCAAAAGTGAACTTGGAATTTTTATATTGGACATTTTCAAGTTTACATCGTGTTTAGGTTCGGATTCGGTGAGTAACTTTTCTTACCATCATCAATGCATTCATTATGCTTCGAAAACACTCATTGTAAAGTGGAAAATGCTTGATCACAATTTTGAACTGAGATTTCGATGCCGACTAGACATTTATTGGCTTGAAGTTTTGAATTTCTTTTTTTTCTCGAACATTCAAATCAAGAAAATCAATAAAAACGAGCAAAAATATACTAGCTTTAGTACTTTAAAAAGTAATAAGCAACCATCAAAAAAACCGATGAAAGGCAGGTGGTTTGAAAAGCTCAACTGGACCAAACCAGTAACTGTCCTGTTTGGTACCGGTTTCAAGGTGAGTTTATAGAAGACTATGATCTATGCAATTGTTGAAATGACATATAAGTCATTCTGGTGTCTATTGTACCGTTTTTTTTTGAAAAAATGATCAAAACAAAAAGTAAACGGCTGCACTTGAAAGTGTCACCATTTGATAGAGAATACTTCGAAGTATAAGAAAAAATGGTTTTGCAAACTACCACTCTTGTCTTTTGTCTGATTTAGAGACCGAAAGGTTTCTAGGAACTCATTAAGGGACCTTTTGTCTTTTTTTGAGTGAAAAATGATGGCATACAGGAATTAACATGATCTTATGAGTTTTAAAATATTTCCTTTCGAGTTACATATCTAGAAGAAGCAAAAAAATAATCAATTTTAGACAAATTTTTTTTCGAATTTTCAGTCAGGTAGAAAGGTGGTATAACTAAAGACTAGGACATTTCACTGTATTTTTTTAATAAGTTTCTTCAGGAATGAGTTAGAGTCTTGATATTTACAATATAAGTTGTACCTACCAATTGACATTTGTGTTAAAAAACTCAGCTCTTAACTCCTTGTAGTTTGGTCAGGAGATACGCAAAAGGGGTGGGACAACCATAGGAAAAGGTAATTTTTCTATATTTTTGAATTTCTTTCGTTAGAAAGGAGTTACAGCCCTGATATTTACAACACAAGTTATGCTTGCCAATTGACACCTATGATAAAAAAATCAGCTCTTAACTCCTTGTAATTTGATCAGGAGAGAGGCAAAAGGTGGTGGGACAAAATAAAGGGGTGGGACATTTGACTGTATTTCTTTAATAACTATCTTCAGAAATGAGTTAGAGCCTTGATATTTACAACATAAGTTGTGCTTACTGATTGACACTTATGATATAAAAATCAGCTCTTAACTCCTTATAGTTTGGTCAGGAGATAGGCAAAAGGGGGTGGGACAAATTATGTGTCACATGCCAGTTGACAACACTAAGATGTAAATTATTCAAAAACGGTAAAAGGTAGTAAATTGCGGTTTTCAGCAATCGATAGTGCATAAATTGGTGAACCTTTGTATTTAATAAAATTTGAATTAAAATTTTTATCGGTTTCACAGTAGATTCAAAAGGGGGTGGGACACTTTTTTTGATATTTTCTGGAATCATTTATAGAATGTCAAATTTCTGTGAAATGACAATAGCTGGAGGGAAAATAATGTTATGAGCAGATAGAGCATTCAAAATTGATATAAGAAAACTAATTAAACACCGTTTACATTTTTTGTTTCAAGCTAAAAAAAACACAGAAAGAAAAGCAACCAATTTGGAACCATAGTAAAAATGCACAAAAAAGGTGGAAAAAGTAGTTTATTTTCAGCATTTTTCGTAAACGATAAAAGATAGAAACCTGATTTTAGCAGCATAAGTAGAGCATGACTAACAGATATTTTGGTATTAATTTCGAGCAATTTGACCGAACAGTAATTGAGAAATAAACAAGGCCATTCTTGACGACCAAACGGTACAATAGACACCAGAATGACTCATATATATGAGATTCTGTTGTCTTCACTGACGCATTCGCTGTTGGAATGGTCCACGAAATAAAATAATGTCGATGTGAGAAGACATCCTTTTAAAGTTAATGGAATTTTACGGAGGTATTATACTGTTTGGTACTCAAATTGTTTGCAAAATAGTTTGAACTCATTATGTAATTGCATTCATCTTATTGAACATTAATATACATAGATTGAGTAGTTATTGTCAATGAGAATAGATTGACTTTAGAGTGCGTTGGCATGTATTGCTATGAAATCAACATGTTTTCCTGTCGTATGTAGTCGAAATCGAGCTGATGAAGTCTTGACCGAAAAAAGTCACAAATATGTTCATGCAATTGACCAGTTTCTTGTTGCTGTATTCACTATAATCGTTTTCTTTTGTAACAAAGCTGTACAAAATAATTCAAAAATCAATATATTCAATTCGTAACGTGAATTGATTTAAACAGAATTGAAAGAAGTTTTCAAAATCTGTAAATTCAATTCAAAAACCAAGCTTCTTATAATTGTTACGAAACGATGAATTTACGAAAGCTGGCCTCAGAAAATATAAAGTGATCTGATTTTTGCTATAATATTTTGTTAGATTCTTACTGAGAAATGCATGAATCATACCTGTGTCCATATACATCGCTTTTTTATTCGGATAAAGCTATCAGTTTTTTTTCTTTCATCGCCTACATATTGTGTACATCTAGTTTATGTTCGTATGCCATTAATGAACCCGTATATATTTCTATCTCTAAAGGTTACGGATAAACAGTGATCGTTTTCTTTACATATCGATTAACCTAACATCATATACTGAACTTCTCGAGATCACAACTGTATCATTCAATTCAAAATCGATCATGTCATCTGAATTCAATTTAACTCATGAGTTCAGTTAAACCAAATTTAGAAAACATTCTTGAGAATCTATACGTTGAATTGTATTGACTTGCAACAATCTACAAATTCATTTCAATTGAATTGCGAAGTATTTTGTCAGCTCTATGAATTGAATGAAATTCGATTGAAGAATTATTTATTAGCATTTCATCACTTGAATGAAGATGAATTGAGATGCCTAACTGTGCGTTATACATACGTCCTGATGCGAATGACTATTTGTATGGGAGAACATGCATTAGAATATTGGTATTAAGTGAGTATTCATCAAAATAAGACTAATATATTTTATCCAGTCATTTCGATATCAAATTATATTATCGAAATAAAATGGAATCACTGTTTGTCAATGTAATTTATTACATCTTTTTTTTTTCATTTCATATTATTTATATCATATCTTTCGCAGAGACAAAAGAGATAACAAAATAAGGCTAATATAGAATTGGTAGTTCTACGACGTTTCACGTTCATCGATAGAGGCTAAAAGACAGAAAACTTATATAAATTGATAGTGAAGGAAAAACTTTCAGTGCAATCTCTATGGGATTAAAATATTAAACACGATGGAGCTACTCCAACTCTTTTGGATGCTCCTCAAGGAGAAGAAAAAAATTTCGTACTTCAGCATACTTCAAGAGTATATCAAAACCATCCTCTAGAACTTCTTAGCTGTTTCAATTCTACTATCAGTGAGTGTCTGATCCTCTGCACTATTTTCTATCTAACTGCAATGAAGAAAATGCGAACATAAACTTTTCTTAATTGAGAAAATTTTTCCTTTGTTTTTTCACTTCCAACAAATATAACTCGAGATAGAAGTGATGTAGACTGCTGAAAATTTCAAAAGTATAGAAAGTCATTGAAAGAAGTATCCTCTGAAATTTTTAAGTCACTCAGAACTTCCGAACAAGAGATATTCATGGTTTAGTATTAATGATGTAATTGTACAAAGGGAATACTATTCATCCATTGGTATTTTATATATTACCTACGAATCACATTAAAAACATAAGCTTCAAGATCTCTTCTGTTCTTTTTTTTTAGTCGAAGTATCCTAAGATAAACTAATGTCCGCGCCAGAATGAAAGAGGGGTAGGTGTAAGCTGAATAACTCGACAACCGCAATAGGGGAGGGATGCAACTCGTCACGATTTTTTATGTCTGGCTTTCGTAACGAATTGACAGTACGAAAGCCCGTAACAGAGCTTTCGTAACGACAGAATCAGGGCTTTCGTAACAAAAAAACAGGGCTATCGTAACGAATTTTACAGGGTAACCGTAACCGGTGATTTGATATGTACCATTTGAAAACATCATATCCTCAATTACAGGCATTACGTAATCAATTTTACAGGGCTATCGTAACGAATTTTACAGGGCTAACGTAACGAATTATACAGGGCTATCGTAACGAGTTTTACAGGGCTATCGTAACGGTTATTACAAGGCTATCGCACTGTAAAAGTAGTATATGAATATTTATAATTACAGGGCTTTCGTAACAAAAAATCAGGCTTTTTACAGAAAGAATGTTTATATCCATTGTTTGCTGTGAGATGATTATAGTATGTACCATCTTTCAGAATGTCCGCAGCTTTTCAGATGTCTTATTTAACTTATGGTTCAACGCACATTATTCGTGTCTTTACACAGCTATAGATGTCACTGTGTTACATAAGAGCAGTAACGAGCTATTCAGTAAGACAATGATTGGTAAATATACTAATACACTAACAATGATTGGTAAATATACTAATACAGTAACGATGATTCTCCATACAACATTGTAAACGTAATGGTTGCAGAGACTCGGTCAGCGAAAAGAGCTGCTGCTGCAGCTTCTACTAGCACTACTTCTTCATCACCAAATAGTCATATCACTTGTTTGTCGTCATTCTCATCTTCTATATCTACATCAGTGACTACATCAGGTAACACTCGAGGCAGAAAAATTAATCGAGAAAATGTTCGTAGTTCCTCACCATCAATACCACGTTCAAGTTTAAGTAAAAGCGAGTAAGTCTTTTTTATTCTTTTAATTTCAATTCTTCTTCTCTGCTTTATTTTTCTTTTCTATTGCTCTGTTCAGACGTTCAGTTACAGTGCAATTATCACCTAAATTCAAAAATTCTTCATCAATTATGTCTTCATGTTCATCATCATCATCTTCTTCAATATCATCTCGATCTTCGTCTACATCTTCTACATCATCGAACGACAGTATTTCTTCGTTAAATTTGTCTTCACTGTCACTAACATCAACAACAGATTGTCCTAAATCATCTCCACCAGTTCAATCTACGGCTGTTGATAATCCTATACCATGGTACAAATCTCAACGTGGTATAACTATTTGTTTAGATGGTTATACATATCAAATTCATGGTCCACTTAAAACAGGAATTAAATGGAAATGTTATTTGTATCGTGATCCGAATAAAAGATGCCCACGCTTCATCATTACATCAGCAAATACTGGTACACCAGATGCACCAGTTTATACCTATATTAAGGCAACAGCTGAGCACAATCATTCTCCTGATCCAATAGTGCAAAAGAAAAATATTTTTATTTCAAAATTGAAAGATTTATCATCTGATCCCAGTGCTCCGCCTTCAGTCGGACAATATAATAAGTTAATAGCACAAATGACATTCACACATGAAGAAATGAAACACTTACCAACATTTAAAAGCCTAAGTACGTATACTTTTATTTCTTATGTTTGTCTATACTTCGCTTTACTGAGATATATAAGTAGGCTAGATCTATTTTTTTCTGTCTTGATCTATAGGAACAACATTATGGCGAGCTCACCATAAGAATATGCCAACTCTGCCAAAAGATGTTTTATTCTCAATATCTGAACAATTTAAAGTAACAAACGATGAACAAGAATTTATTGTTATTGATCATATTTATGGAAAAGAACAAAAGAGAATTATTTTGTTTTCCGGTCCTGAACAATTTAAATTATTATGCATCAGCACCCAGTTATTTGCTGATGGTACCTTTGTCGTTACACCATGTCCATTCAAGCAAACTTATGTAGTTCAAGCATTACATGAATCAGGAATTGGTAAGTTTTATTTTTCAATCCAGAAATTTGAAATTATGTTTTTCTTTCTTCATTTATGTTTGGTTCGTTTTTCTTTTGCTTTTTAGTAATACCAGTTGCTTGGATTTTACTCAACAACAAGAAAACCTTGACTTATCAATTATTATTTAAACTTTTACAATCAGCAGCACAAGAAAGAAAACTAAAATTCTCACCTAAACGTTTGATGACTGATTTTGAAACTGCAGTCAAATCAACATTTACAATATTAGTGAGTATTGCTTTCACTGTTTGCAAAAGGATATGGCTTTTATAACGAGATTTGTATCACAGCGATGACAACGAAAGTTACTCTTGTTTTTCTTTTTATAGTTCCCTAAAACAATTCATGATGGATGCTTTTTTCATTATTTAAAATCCATCATTAAACGTTTAAAGAAATATGGCTTATGGAAGAATTATTTAATTGATGATCATGTTTATTTGCTTGTAAAAAAATTAATGTCATTACCGATGTTAAAACCTGATTTAATGGTTGTTGGATATAATTTGATAGAAAAAGAGCTTGGTGAAAATAAAAATTTGAAACAATGTAAAGTTCAATTAAATCGTTTATTTGTTTACTATTATAATCAATGGTTGAAACCAGGACATATTCAAATGGTCAATGTTTATGGAAAAGAATATAGAACAAATAATTTCAGTGAAAGTAAGTATTACAGAAGTCCTTCTGAACGAATATCGAAATCAAGAGAGAAATTGATTCTTTT
>CAJNOL010003174.1:0-12721 GCA_905250125.1 Rotaria sordida | reverse complement strand
CACCCACACCCACACCCACACCCACACCCACACCCACCCACACCCGCCACACACCCACCCACACCCGCCACACACCCACACCCCACACCCAGAATAGTTAAGTGCATATTCATGAAAATGATAGATATGCTCAGATCAATTTGTAGTGAAAATGTGTCTATGCATAATAGATTATGAAAGATGAATGCATAATGGAAATTTTCGCAGCTGTTAATGAGAAACTCGATGCATAACAAGTGAGACGATTTAGCTTTCGTTTCACTCTGCTTTGGAAAGATCGTAGTAAGAACAATTGTTACTTCAAGTTCTACAGCTACACTAAAGTGCAAAAGCCTTTGATCCGTGCATAGGCTAATTGTCCGATAGCATATCTCTAGAAATTGCTGACAGATTTTTCGAAGAAGTTTCCAGACACGAGAAAAAGTTCAATATATTGTTGTCTTAATTGCAGATCATTCCATAAAATCTCCAGCTTATGAAAAAATGACTCAACAATAAAAAGCTACACTGTAAAAAAATTCGTAGAATAATAAACCCTATCAAAAGGGTTTATTAAACTCCTAAACCCTTCACCGTATATTGATAAACCCTTTTATCGTTTATTATCAATCTCCTAAAACCTTTAAGGGTTTATGAGGCTTTCTAAACCCTTAAAAATGGTTTATTATACGTTTCACTTTCCTAAACCCCTAAGGGTTTATTAGATCTCCTAAACCCTTTTTTCACTCATAAACCCTTAGAGGTTGAAGAAAGTGAAACGTATAATAAACCATTTTTACGGGTTTAGGAAGTCTCATATACCCTTAAAGGGTTTAGGAAATTGATAATAAACGATAAAAGGGTTTATCAATATACGGCGAAGGGTTTAGGAATTTAATAAACCCTTTTGATAGGGTTTATTATTCTACGAATTTTTTTTACAGTTTAGTCAGCTGAAAACGAATCAACAATCTCATTACATTGTTGATGGAATGTGTCATCGATATTTGACCAAAAACAGTCGTTTGATCAAGTTTTTCATTCGAACTGTTAAATGAAATGCGTTGTTATCACAGGACAAGGTATATTAGGAGGTGAACACCATTTTAACCACATTTCTGGAATTACTTTTGTAAACAGAGAGAAGCTAATTTAGCAAATTCGATGAAATAACAAGAGCCTGATTAGCAGTTATTCGTGTGATCGTGATGCTTAGAAATCTTTTATGTTCCGTTGTTCCAAGATTACATGAATGGTTAATTATGAGCCTAAAAAATCTCTATACAAGAAAACACATCAAATGATCGAATGGAGATCAGATAGAATGCATATTTATTCGATGGAAAACGTCTCATTCGTCATCAAACATCGTTTTGAGAAACAAGAACTAGTAAATCTTGATCAGTTCAGCAGACTTCTACATAAAATGAAAAAACTAGCTAATTTAACTTTCCTAAATAATTTTCTCGGGATGATAAAAGAATGTTTTTCATCTGTCATTTAATCGGATGGCAACATGATCATCGATTGAGTATTTTATTTTTCAAGCTTGCACTATCCCCAATACGTGTATCTATTTGATTTCTGCACTCATCTTATTTATATTAGCAGTTCTGGGGTCAAAAACTTCGCCACTCTACTGTATCGCTGTTCTCTCGAATATCTACAGTAGATTAATAAAAGAGACGTAATTTCTAAAAGATTTTATTAGAGACCCCAAAGAAGAAAAAGCGTGTGAACCGAAATTTGAATCAGCAAAAAAAGAGAAAAAGCATGAATTACAGAAAAAATGTCTTTGAAGGTAAGAGCTTCAGGAATTCACAAGTCACCACATTCGGTACAGACAAGACCAACAGCACCCCAACTCGAAGGATCGCTGCTATAATAATCCCAAAATGGCTTTGCAACGCATTCCTTCAAACTCATAGCATTATTTGGATTCGAAGGACATGTCAAATACGATTGCATATAACGACACAGTTGCAATCCACTTGTACCATTTGGACAGGTAAATCGACACGTCTGCGTTTGAGTCCAAGATACTTGAGCATTTGCACTCACTTTACTACAACCCATTGATCGACAGGCAACTAAAGCATGATCATCGCTAAAGCCCGGTGGAAACATGACACCTTCGAATGTTATAACTTGACTGCTGTTCAGGAGACGTGTCGTTGCACGCAGAGTGAGAGGGTTTGTCAGCACGACATCTAATTTTATGAGAATTGATGGATACGAATCTGATTTCATTGTATAAGGATCACAAACTGGATCACTTTCAGCTTTCGCAATACTATTAGGAGTAGCCGTTACCGTAGCACCATATACAGTTTGAACAAAAACTAGCATCAAAACTGTATTAAAGAACATTTTCAGTTCAGTGTCGGCAAGTTATTTTTTTGGTAATAATTCAGGAGAATAGATGACAGTGACAGGAATAAGTTTTTTTTTGATACACAAGAGAGATTGTTTTATATTTTTTCTCGTTCTTTCCACAATGTCTGTAAAGTGTTTTACGCAGTTTAATTTAAGGAGAAACGGTATGTTGCTCAGACGAAAAAAGATTTTTGATATTTTTACGAATGTCAATCGTAAAAATCACTGAAGTTATAAGTGTTTTGTATGTATGAAATTTCACTTCCATTTTTCTCTCTCTTCCGTTTTTCTCTCTCTCTTTCGTTTTTCTCTCTTCTGTTTCTCTCTCTTCTGTTTCTCTCTCTTCTGTTTTTCTCTCTCTCTCTACTTTCTTTTCGTACCATAAACAAGGGGACTGCGCGCAGAACATTCTTAGACAACAAACTTCACAAAAGTATAATTTTTCGTTATACATTAGAATTATTGTTACTATTATTATTCATCCGAAAAGAAAAAGAGTTTATATATACGGTTGTTTTTCAACGACAATAAACATTAAAGAGTTTTCGTTGGAAAAAAGGACTGAAATGACTCTCTTCCTCTTTTTCTTTCTCTCTGTCACTGCTGTACCCATTACTTCTCAGTCTTTATCCTGTACTCCCGGTTTCTTCCTTAGTGGAACTGTCTGTCACAAATGTACTATAGGATCGTACTGTCCTGATGGTAAGGCTCAAACCTCATGTCCTCCAGGCAGTTATACTGATCTCTATGAACAATCTGCCTGTCGTCGATGCCGTAGCGGTTGGTACCAAATTCAAGCAGGTCAGACAAGATGTCTCCGTTGTGGTTTAGGACAGTTCTGTCCAAAGGCTATCCAGCTACCACAACTCTGTCCTGCAGGAGCCTACGCTGACCTCTACGGACAAGTTAAATGTCGTTCCTGTCCAACAGGTTACTACAATATTCGACCGGGTGCAACCTATTGTACAAAATGCTTTTTGGACGTTGAATGTTCCAATTCAGCAGTGTCACCAAAACCGTGTGCTAGTGGTTATTATAACCCACTTTATGCACAGATAAAGTGTCGTCGTTTTCCAGCTGGTAACAGAACAATTCATATACCGGGATGTTTTAATGTCAATAGTTAACCCACTATTTTCTTATTGTTTGTTATTGTTTTTCAAATGTAAGAAGCTAAAGTGTATTGTTTTTATTCATAATAAAGATTTCTAGACACTCCTGATTTAGACTCCTTTAGTGAAATTACATCTTTTCAGTAGTCTTTAGCGTCGTGGGTGTAAGTGTGGATGTGAGTGCGGATGGGTGTGGATGTGGGTGTGAGTGTGGAGTTTGGATGTGAGTGTAAGTGTGGGTTTAGATGTGGGTGTGGGTGCGGGTTTGGGGTGTGATTGTGGATGTGACTGTG
This sequence comes from Rotaria sordida, assembly GCA_905250125.1. Classification (NCBI taxonomy): domain Eukaryota; kingdom Metazoa; phylum Rotifera; class Eurotatoria; order Philodinida; family Philodinidae; genus Rotaria; species Rotaria sordida. The sequence goes on along the minus strand of CAJNOL010003174.1, from coordinate 8,961 downwards.
AGTGTGGGTGATTGAAGAAGAACAACCCATATCCACACCCACACCCACACCCTCAGATTACCTTACTCTTAAACCATCATTTGAAGAAATTATCGAATGAAATTTAAGAAAACTTTTTAAAAAAACCCCCAGTTAGTTGAAACATTAATGTAACAGCTGGGAATTTATTTCTCTCTGTGAAATTACAAGTAGGCATAAACATATGTCAATTGCTCATTTTATATAGATGTACATACATTAGTTACGAATACATACATGCAACTAAAAGTGCTCTTCGTGTATGTTACTGAGTCTCTCTTTCGACATAAAATAAATATTAAAGGAAAAATTAGAATGATGCAAAAGTCATAAAAACATGTCCAATAAAATACTTGATAATTTTACATCTGTATGTAAAGGTTGGTAACAGATGAAGCATTTTTAATGCTTTGTTTTACGTTTTCATATTTGATGGAGAAAAATGAAATATACTGCAAGTAAAAAAGATTACGTTTGTTTTCAATCACAGACATTCAATTCTCAAAGAAAAATTTTTAACTATGGTGTGTGACATGAAGAGTACGATGCTCCTCGATTTGAGAATTGTCGATTCATTGTCAATGTCATATAAAAAGTGGTTGTTTTTCATTATTACTAAATTTTCCTTCATCATGATCGCAAAATTCGATTGACTCTTATTCCGTGAATGTTGAACTATATTCTTAACAATTATGTAGAATATGAACTCTTGTAAGCAAAGACTAGTAAATCGTGCAATTTTTAGAAATTATACACATATTTAAATCAAATCAAAATTCCGAAAAAATAGACTTGGTGATCATGAAATGATCAAAATCGCTCACGATCAAATCAATATGCATTCTAATGGTCACTTTACCATTTTTCGCTTAAAAAAAATGCATTGTAATGACTGAAATGGTCTAGTTACAGCTAATAATGCATTTTAATGACCATTTCTTCATTATTCACTTGGCAGGGCAACTGAATAGTTCCTTACAAAACCTTAGAAAGTTTGATAGTATCACAGTGCCAAATAAGTTAAGGAATCTTGCTTGAAGTCTTTCCGTACATAAATTATTATTAAACCTCATCCTAGTGATCTATTATATATCGAGTCAAAATTGTGTTCGAATAATGCTTAACTTTCTCATGACTGAGACAATCGTATTGTTCGTTGCAAAGTCTCTAAGGACTGATGAGCATTCCACTTATTCTGTCTGACATTACAGCATGAAAAGCTGCTCATCTTGAAAGTAAGAAAAGCAGTGTTAACACTCCCCAGGTCAATCACGCTCGGCAGTAAACGGCCGTCCACTAACCAAATACGGCGAAAAACGGCAACTGTTTATGTTAGTCATATACAGCAGCCGTAAACGATGATTTACAGCATATTACGGCAATCGTACACAGTGTCCGTAAAAGTTCATCGTAAACTACTACCGTAACAATACGGTGACTGTATACTTTGGTCGAAAAACAATGTAAGCCGTCGTATACGTCAGCCGTTTGCGGTGGCTGTTTACAATGGTCGTATCTGACGCTTTACGGCATGCTACGGCAATTGTAAACATTGACCGTAAAGTATCGTAGGATACGACTAGCGTGACAACACGACGACCGTATACGCTGGTATTATAAAATGTCGTAAAACACAGTGTACGTGAGCAGTATACAGTAGTCCCTTACGGCGATCGTAAACGACATTTTACGATGATTTTGCGGCCGACGTAAACAATTGTCATAAATAGCAATCGTGTACGACTTCTGTAACAATATGCCGATTGTATACGCTCATCGCATAATATCGCGACGTACCGTCTTTGTTTATTGTAATTCGTTCGATATAGAATCACTATTTGTTATTGTATTTCGTCGCAAACGATCGTTAATGTCGGCGAATTTCTATTATTTAATATCAATAACATACTCTCATGATGGCGTATACTAGTCGACAGCTAACAAAAGTTGCGTTTCTACAAAGTCGAGAAAGAGTCACAGGAATTCCAGCAGTGTACCTTAATCGAAAAATAGTCTTTTCTGAGTCTTTTTCCGACTCACCTTATCCTATACATCGGGGTGCCCCTCCTGTTCATCCTCATTCGAGCTCAGTGCACATTGTGAGTAACAAGTAAGAAAAATCGATTTTCAAACACTGTTGCTTGACCTACCAAAAGTCTTCCCTTTGGTCTTCTTGAGACTCACCGTACTCTAAATATAGGGCGGCACCGCCTATCAACCCTCATGCCGCTTGGGTACAAAGCTTCAGTAACAAGTGCGAAAAATCGATTTTACAGCACTGTTACTTGGCCTTTAAAAAGCCTTCCTTTCAGTCTTTTCAGGCCCACCTTACCCTATATATATGGGTGCACAACGTGGTCGTGGTCATTTGAGTTCAGAGTCAGGTATGACTAACAAGTATGAATAATAGATTTTTGAGGAGTATTATTTGATCAAAAAAGAGTCTTTTTTAGCCTTTTTAAGTCTCACCCCCTACTATATAAAGGGCTGCAACACGAGCTCGCAGTCATTTCAATTGAGATTCAGGTATGAGTAACAAGTATGAATAATAGATTTTTGAGGAGTATTATTTGATCAAAAAAGAGTCTTTTTTAGCCTTTTTAAGTCTCACCCCCTACTATATAAAGAGCTGCAACATGTGATCGTGGTCATTTCAATTGAGAGTTAGGTATGAGTGACAAGGATGAAGAATGGATTTTGTGAGGAGTATTATTTGATCAAAAAAGATTCTTTTTTAGTCTCACCCTCAACTATATAGAGGGCTGCACACCGTGCTCGTGGTCATTTCAATTGAGATTCAGGTATGAGTAACAAGTATGAATAATAGATTTTTGAGGTGTATTATTTCATCAAAAAGAGTCTTTTTTTAGTCTTTTTTAGTCTCACCCCCTACTATATAAAGGGCTGCAACACGTGCTCGTGGTCATTTCAATTGAGATTCAGGTATGAGTAACAAGTATGAATAATAGATTTTTGGGGAGTATTATTTGATCAAAAAAGAGTCTTTTCAAGTCTCACCCCCTACTATATAAAGGGCTGCACCACTTGCTCGTGGTGATTTCAATTGAGATTCAGGTATGAGTAACAAGTATGAACAATCGATTGTTTAGCGGATGATTTGATGGAAAGAGAGTCTTTTTAAGTGTCACGCCTACTATATAAGGGGCTGCAACAGGTGCTCGTGGTGATTTCAATTGAGAGTTACGTATGAGCGACCAGTATGAAGAATGGATATTGAGAAGTAGTATTTGATCAAAAAAGAGTTTTTTTTAGCGTTTTTGAGTCTCACCGCTACTATATAAGAAGCTGCAGCAAGGGTTAGTGGTCATTTGCATATAGTGTTAGGTATGAGTAACAAGTATGAACAATGGATTTTTGAAGAGTATTATTTGATCAGAAAAGAGTTTTTTGTAGTCTGTTCGAGTCTGACGCCCTACTATATAAATGGCTGCACCACGTGCTGGTGGTCGTTTCAGTTGAGAATGACGTCGTAGCAAAAAGTATGAACAATCGAACGTTTAGCGGATGATTTGATGAAGAAAGAGTGTTTTTCCGTCTTTTTGAGTCCCGCTTCTGTTTTTATACAGACACGCACGCCGAGGTATGTGCTGTTGAGGTGTAGAAAGAACCGCGAACAAGAACGATGAGTAACCGATTCCGGTTATTGAAGTGTAGTCGTTTGGATAGCTTTTCTGATGAGGTTCCTATATGGTCTCTGAGTAAGGATCCTGCCTCATTTTCGTATATATTTAAAGAAGTGTTCTACCATATGACCGATTTAACAGGAAACCGCAATGCCTGAGCGTTTTGTTTTTAACGCAAAGCGTTCCGTTAGAGAATATCCCGAAACCCAAGCATTCACTAGAATACGATCCTGCCTTTACATGAAAAAATCATTAATGGTCTTTTCACATCTGCTTTCATAGTTTTCCACCTCGCAGAAAGTTCTGGGAAAAAGTCTGTGGAACCTAGAAAACGACCTTTTTTCAAGCTTTTGCGCGCTAGCAAATCTCACAAGAAAAGTCTTCACAGCACTCAAACAGAATGTTTCGTACCTATTCGCAATCTTCAGAAGAACTCCAAAGAAGTCTCGAAAGGTGCCAGACTGCTTCCCGTCGAGTCTTTTTTCAACTGTTTCACACTATTATAAGGAGTTCTCTTCGGGCCAAAAACCTCTCAAAAACTTTTCGAAACATTTTTTTCTCTGGGCCCTCAAAAAATCTCACTGAGTCTCAATAAGTCTCAAAAAATCTCAATCAGTCTCAATGAGTCTCAATCAGTCTCAATGAGTCTCAATAAGTCTCAATGAGTCTCAATAAGTCTCAATAAGTCTCAATGAGTCTCAATAAGTCTCAAAAAGTCTCAGAATGGTGAATACGGCCGTACACGATCGCCGTATTACACCGTATACGACACGGCGAAATACGACCGTAGTACGGTACATGGAAATACGGCGGATTTACGGCCGTATACGGCTGTTCCTGGTCGCTGTAATGCTCGTTCTGGGCACTGTATACGGCCACCGTATACGGCGATTTACGGTCTTATACGGCCGTATACAGCATTGTTACGGCCGTGAAGGTAGCGTATACGGCCTTATCAATCGTCCTTGGGGCCGTGTCCAGTTATGAATACGGCCGCACACGACCGCCGTATTATGCCGTATACGACACGGCGAAATACGGTGGGAATACGGTCCCGGGAAATACGGCGGGTTTACGGCCGTAAATAGCCGTAAATCCGCCGTATACGGCCGTTTCTGGTCACCGTAATGCTCGACCTGGGTCCTCCTAAGAGGTTCCGAGAAAAAGCTGAAGAGGTCTAAAAGCTACTTACTGCCTCTTCTTCGCTCTTCCGTCAACATCTAAATCTCTCTTTAAGCCGGCTCTAAACTGGTGCCGGTTCAACGCCCATGAGAAGAATCTAGAAAAAAAAGTTGGTACCCTATAAAATGAAACACTTTTTTTCATTATCTCGCTAGAATTTGGTTTTCAATAGTTTCTGATTAACGACATTCACACAATAAATTATGGACAAGATCAAACCTAGGGATGCAACAGTGACGATATCCGTAGGTACGGTTACCGGTCCTACTACGGTAACCGTAGGTACGGTTATCGGTTCCACTACGGTAACCGTAGGTACGGTTACCGGTCTAACTACGGTAACCGTAGGTACGGTTACCGGTCCAACTACGGTAACCGTAGGCAGTTATCGGTTCAAACTCGTTGTCAACCGATAACCATAGGTAGTTATCGGTTCAAACCCGTTGTCAATAAAAACAGCATTTTTTAAGAAAATAACGATATTTTATAAAGGTTGACGAAAGTGAATCGGGGTCGAGGAATCTGAATCTGAAGTCATTTTTTGAAAATTTTGAATTGAATTTTTTCGACAAAAGAAAGGGTTTTTTAGAAAAATAATGATATTTTATAAAGGTTGACGAAAGTAAATCGAGGTCGAGCAACCCGAATCTGAAGTCAGTTTTTGAAAATTTCGAATTAAATTTTGTCGACACAGGAAAGGGTTTTTTAGAAAAATAATGATACTTTATAAAGGTTGACGAAAAGTAAGTCAAGGTCGAAGAATCCAAATCTGAAATCAGATCCTTGAACTTTTCAATTTTCTCTTCCCAAGACTAAACCGCTCCTTGAAAGTCGTCTTTTTTTTCTAGAAAACTTTATCTCTCAAAAACATCGTATGTGAAGAACTAAAACTCAAAATTTTCAAAAGCCGACTTCAGATTCGGATTCTTCGACCTCGATTTACTTTTGTCAACCTTTATAAGATATCATTATTTCCCTAAAAAACCCTTTCCTTTGTCGAAAAACTTCAATTCGAAATTTTCAAAAACTGACTTCAGATTCGGGTTGCTCGACCTCGATTTTCTTTCGTCAACCTTTATAAAATATCATTATTTTTCTAAAAAACCCTTTCTTTTGTCGAAAAAATTCAATTCAAAATTTTCAAAAACTGACTTCAGATTCAGATTCCTCGACCCCGATTTACTTTCGTCAACCTTTATAAAATATCATTATTTTTCTAAAAAACCCTTTCTTTTGTCGAAAAACTTTAATTCGAAATTTTCAAAAACTGACTTCAGATTCAGATGCCTCGACCCCGATTTGCTTTCGTCAACCTTTATAAAATATCGTTATTTTCTTGAAAAATGCTGTTTTTGTTGACAACGAGTTTGAACCGATAACTACCTACGGTTACCGTAGTTGGACCGGTAACCGTACCTACGGTTACCGTAGTTGGACCGATAACCGTATCTACGGTTACCGTAGTGGGACCGGTAACCGTACCACGGTTAACCGATGAATGATCGTCACCGTTGCATCCCTAATCAAACCGACGACAACTGACAAAGTTGAAGTTCTTGAAATCGACCCAAAATCACTTCCTTCGAATCATCCTCATCTTGCTGCATACTACAACCACATCGGTAGTTTACATGGTCAAATGGAACAACGTGCAAAAGCTCTGTCATATTTTGAGAAAGCTCTTAAAATTGAAAAACAGTCACTTCCTTGGAATGATCCTAACTTGGCCGCATCTTACAATAACATCGGTTCGGTGTATTACAACATGGGTGAACATTCGAAAGTATGCTCGTTCTGTAAACGCGCTGTGGACATTGGACAACAAACATTACCACCAAACGACTCTGAACTTCAAAAGTGGGGAAGAAACTTAGATAAAGCAAATAATAAATCGTAATGAGTACTTTTTTCGTGAAAGAAAACAAGTAACGCTCGTCTGTGTGACTCGCTTGACTCTCGACTGAATATTTGACTGTTTCGGTATTATATACTCTCTCCTAGAAAAACAAAGTTCCTATTTCCATTTCATTTTTGCATCACTTAGTGCGTTGTTTTGAAAAAACAAAATATATCACAAGGATGGGTGCGTGTGGGTTGGGTGTGGGTGAGGTGTGGGTGGGGTGTGGGTGAGGTGTGGGTGTGGATGGAGTGTGGGTGAGTGTGGGGTGGTGTGGGGTATGGGTGTGGATGTGAGTGCGGGTGTGGGGTGTGAGTGTGGGATGTGGCTGTGGGTGTGGCTGTGGATGAAGATAACAGGGACGCCTACACCCACATCCACACCCACAACCAACCACGCTCACACCCACGCCCACATCAACTCACATCCACACCCACATCCACACCCACCCCACACCCACACCCACACCCACTCCCTCTGGACGAACCCAAACGAGTCCAAAAATCTAAGGGCCCACAACAGCATTTCGATAATTTTGTCTTGATGATGGAACCGTATTCCCTAAAAGCAACCTTCCTCGATTATATTTCCTTCTTCCTTTCATTAGGCTTTCGTCTATTTGAACTATTTCATTTGGACCACCCATTTTCGGCAAATCTGGATCTGTCAAAGCGTTCAGACAAATTTCTCTAAAGTAATTTCTCCAATCAACGAACACTTCATTGTATTTTCCGATCAGATTGCCCATTAGATCTTTTGTTTTTTTCATTGAAAGATCCTTTGCCCAGCAAAACATTATCAAAAGTGCTATTCTGATTTCAATTTTGGTTTGTGAATACTCGCGTTGATCTGGTTTGGAGAAAAACGTGGCTCTTTTTTGTTGCTGTCCTCCGATTTCACCATCATCTTGTATTGAATTCTTCGTTGTCCTCTTCCTTTTGCATCTATTGCAACGAATAATTGAATATTCTTTGTTTCTTCTCCTATCATTATAAATAGTGGTGTAACATTCACCTGGACAGTTAGTTGTTCCAAGTCTGCATTTACCTAAATGAAAGAAATAAATTATCCAAGTCAGATACCTTATATTTGATAAGTTTAATTTACCGAGTGGTTGTTATGCGCTTTGTAGTGATTGATCATTCAAAAGCAAACCATGATTCTGCAGATTGAGTTGCCGAAGCTTCACTTGAACAAATTAAACTGATTTTCAAAATGTTCGGATCCATTGTATCACAAGATTAAATCACAGATAAGATTACAGAAAAGATCGAAATTTTAAATATGTCAATACATTACTTTAACAAAGACTACATCTTTTCATTCAACTAATAAAATTCACGTAATTTATGTCACCACTATAGGTGTCGACGTATCCCACTAATACCAATTTATCTTGAATGATTAAATTTTTTTTTCTTTATTTTAGATCAATTTCAATATCGAAATTGAAACGTAAGTATTTTATTTAATTGAATAAATTTTTTTATTTCAGGTCAATTTCAACATGTAAATGGAACCGTAAGTATCTTATTGAATTAAATAATTTTTTTTTCTTTATTTTAGATCAATTTGCACATCGAAATGGAATGGTAAGTATCTGATTTAATTAAATAATTTTTTTTCTTTATTTTAGATCAAGTTGAATATGAAAATTGAACAGTAAGTATTTTATTTAATTAAATAATTTTTTTTCTTCATTTTAGGTCAGAGTCAATATTAAAATCGAACCGTAAATATTTTATTTAATTAAATAAATTTTTTTTTTCATTTTAGATAGTGGTGCAAAAATGCTGTTTACCTACATAAAGATTGTAAATTTTCGGTATGAAACTCTCCTAAATCCAACCAAATCTTCGTGTCATTTATAGCTAGCTTTATTCGCTCTATCTGATACTGATAAATAAATATCAGTACCAGATAGAGCGAATAAAACTGGTTATTATTGACGCGAAGATATGGTTAGATTTAGGAGAGTTTCATACAGAAAATTTACAATCTTTATGCAGATAAACAGGATTTATTGCGCATCTATTACTATTAGGTTTAGCTATAGAATTCCTATAGGATCCTGTCGGATTCTGGACTTTCCGACACCTTCCGACTGTCGGATCCGGCTGTCGGAAATCATCGGATCCGACATCCGACAACTTCGGACTGGATTCCGCTCAAGGGGGAAAAAACGGAATCCTGGAATCCTGGAATCCGGTGGAATATTAC
>CAJNOL010003173.1:0-25889 GCA_905250125.1 Rotaria sordida | reverse complement strand
GAATGACATTTGGAATAACTATCTGGGATGTATAATTAGACACAAACAGTACAAGAGTAAATGTTGTTGTGTCGTTGTTTACAGTTTGACTTTTGTCTTCTTACTATACGGTTCCTTTTGGTTATCAACATTGCGGATACTTTGAATGTATCTAAAGATGAAAGTAAACTATGATGTATGTAAACAGTTAATTTAAAGAAGGTCAAATGGATATTCCATTAGAATTAAGTCTTGACATATTCATACTTCAAAATAGATAGGAAATGGATTTGCATCATACAATTTCCAGATTTAATTATCCATTTGCGAATAATGTTTTAGTTTGCTTGTATATATTCAAACGTCTAAATAATTTACCTCGGTTTCAAGTATCTATTCAATGCGCAACATCCGCACTACATTAGTCATTTTTTTTTGGCAACTGCATTGGTGATGCTAGTATTTATAACCAGAATGTTCAAACTTCTATGTTGTTACGGCTTCTATCTGAACATTAATTAACTAATGCAAGCCCCCGTTTGAGCAATTCGATCGATAACTATATGGCTATAGCTAATTCACATTTACGAAGATATTTGTTGTTTACTAATTATCTAATCATAGTGATAAATATGGATGATGTGAATTTTCCAACACTGATGTAATTTTTTGGAACATTTGGTATTGTTTATCACTTAGTCAAGCTAGAAAAAATATGTTCTATTTAAATATAGCTGAAAGGGAGACAAAATTATATTACATCGTTATCTGAAGATTCATACTACCGCTCATGGGACTCACATGCTAAGTTCAAATAACAATTTGGAAGAGAGATCTTGAATAAGAGTAGCAAAGTTGATGACAAAAAGAAGGTTAATATCAGATTACACTAATACTATATCTGCATTTATTGATTAACAGTACCTTTTTGACTGATTGCTGGAAAGATCATGATGTCGTCTCAATAAAAAAACGTCAATAGTTTTCGAATTCGTCAGAACAATATTCAAGACACTCAATGACGTCGAAACCGTTTAATAACTCGTTATGGTCAAATGCGTTTGCTGGTAAGTCTTTCAAAATCATCTATTCATAATATTTGGCAAAGGAGCGACATACCTGAGATAATATTGAAACATACTAGTGTTAAGAGATGTTACTTTATAATGCTCGCTTTTCTACTTTCGTTATTATTGATTTTTCTCATCCTCTTTGATATTCTCTCTTTGTTCTTCTCCTATTTGTTATTGTTGTTATTATTGCTGTTACCATTGTTTTATGATTGATTTTTGTCATTTAAACAATTTCTCATCTTTTATCATTATATAAATATATTTAGTTGTGAATTAAGAGATTGCTTTATTTTTTTTTCAAAATAAAACATCGCAACGATTAAATTACTGGAATTTATTTCAATATCACGAATATCAGTTACAATAAGTCATCTTTTACATGAACTTTTGCTTTGTGCAGCACACAATGTTCCTGAAGTGTATACAATGTAGCATAAGTGATACACAGCGATAGAAGTCATTGATATATTTTTCTCACAATGAAAGGCTGCCTCAGATTAATATTCAAAACGCTGAAATACAATTACAACTTTCATATACAATAAAATAGTTGATCTTCATTTTGTAATTACAAACATCATTATCAAACTACGCCAAAATCTATTCGTCATGTATTATGGTAATAATATACATTTAGTACTAAAACAATCAATAGAAACTGACGAAAGTAAAAGTGAATGATTAATGAAAACGTTTGAATTATTTATCAATATAGTAATCGATTAGATTGGATTTTATTTCGATAATAATAGTGCGTTATTTGAAATTTTATCATTTTTTCATATACAATCATTTCATTTTCTTACTTAGGAAAATGTTTAGATGTTGATGATGTATTTCACATAGATGATTTAGATAAGAATCGATTATACAGTGAATTTTGCTATATTAATTGTTTATATGATAATTTGAAACAAAAATATAAAATTAAGTGATGAAGCTAGATCATATACCTAGAGTAAAACAAATTATTTTTCTGCATAGATAAAAACTAGTCATTAAAGTGTTGCATATGATGATACGATAAGATCTGATCAATTATGCTCATTTTTATTAAATCACATCAAACGATTCGAAATTTTTGATCTCATGCTAACTCATAAAAATTACATCATTCGAAAAAGCATAAAAAGCTCAGCAAAATGTACCCATTTTATTGGAAACGTACTTTTAAGTTCCCAGTAAAAACTTTTAAAATAGACTTTTCAGCAGAAACAACAAAAAATCTTTCATTCTTTCTCTCTCTCTTTCTCTCTCTCTCTAAGTGACCTATATTTTTTTGTTATTTTTTTTTGTTTGTTGTACTTGACATTTATATAAATGTATATATTCATATAAATATCATGCACAACAAATGAAAAAAAACAAGAAAAAAAGGTCATCTAGAGAGAGAGAGAGAGAGAGAGCAGAGAACGGAAGATATTTTGCTGTTTCTGCTGAAAAGTCTATTTTAAAAGTTTTTGCTGGGAACTTGAAAGTACGTCTCCAACAAAATTGGTACATTTTGCTGAGTTTTTATGCTCTTTTGAATGATGTATTTTTTATTGACTCGATACAAGACCAAAAGTTTCAAAGCAGTTCACATGATTGTTCCAAATTCAACATCAAGTTTTTAAAAACATCTACTATAAGTTTTTCATCCCATGTTCTAACTTTTATGTGAAATCAATTTTCAGCCATATGAAGCCTTTATAGTCAGATTATCGATTGTACTCGAATGGATATGGAATAAGGCATTGCTAGACAGAAGAGATAATCCATAAGACAATCGGGAATACATATAATATGGCCTAATTTCAAATTTGAGTTTTACTATGATCATTTGATAGCTGATGTCAAGGATCCTATCGACTCGAAATTATGGACCAAATATATGCTTTCTTATCACGATACGATACTTTTAAAAAGCCAAGCTGTCTCTCGGTTTTCCTGAAAATTAGGGAGTTCATATTTTGCTTCTTTCTCAATTTTTTACGATAATCTTCCCTCCCATGATAGAAGATCCTCATGAAGAATACTATATATAATTGATAATAGAAGATCCTAGCATTGTAATGCATTTTCCATGCAAATCTTCTTAAATTTATTTTTATACGAATCCATTAAAACGAACATTCAGGAAACATACTAGTGAGAAGATCAAAATTTTCTAGATATGTGGGTGTTTGTTATGAGTATTTTCGTTCTCGTCATGCAGTTTGAACGAAGGAGTTAGATTAAATCGATAATTTTTATCAATTCTATTCTGACTCACTATTTCGTTTTATTTTCAAAATAAATTACAGCATTGAATAAGGTAAATAAAGGTATGCGTTTTGATCAAGAAGACTAATATCAAATGAGGTCCTTTATGTTGGGAAGTTTCAAAAATTAGATATACACAAACAATAAACTTTTTTGCATTTATTTTAGTTCGAAATGTTTTATGGATCTTTTCTTTTCTTGTTAAGGAATTTGATTTTTTGGAATTTCATGTTAATAAAAACGTTGAAGAGTAGTATTGCATATATATTCATTTAACATGTTTATATTCATTATATATTATCATGTAGTGCTATTCCATGATAACGAATCGAAAGAGGCATACAACGAGCACAAAAGTGCAATAACAAATCATGCCGATTGTAGAACAGAGCTTATTTAAGAATTTCTAGACATTAAAATGCATAAATAAATTCAGTTTTTTATATACAGATATAGACATGTAATTGCTAAATTTGACGCTGTTATTTTGTTATTAAAGTAAGATAAAGCTCTACACGAAAAAGTGATGTGCAAAGGTCTCCAATTTAGTCTATTTCAAACATTAAGATTTATCTAACATATATGCAAGAGAGTATAGTTAATTATCTGAGATTTGTACCGGTTTGGTTTCGCTACAAAATATCACGAATCGATCATATATCTGTTACTTATTGAGTATATCACATTTTCGCAATTTCTTAACAAAAAAGACTTCATTTGAAATTATTCTTATTTATCAAAATGTACAGGTATATTTGCTTTATTCAATGTTATTCTTTACTTTGAAAGTAAAATCAGATAGTTGATGAGAATAGTGTTCATAAAGATAAGCGATTTCATCTGATTGCCCTGTTTAACGAAGTTTGTCTAACAAGCATTTTGAAAAGCTGCCTGATCTCAATCCTATACTGTATTGAATACGAATGAATAAATTATAGATGGTTGATATATCAATTACTTAAACAATAAAAAAAAGTAAAGCAGTTTGCAGAACCATTGTGTCGGTAACTGTGAGATTCATAAGAATATTTTCATATTTTTCAATACCATTGGTGTTCATAATTAACTCCTTGTTTTCTTCTCTATATCCTTTTACTATTGTAGATTCATCAAAATAGGTATTAAAAAAAGAATTAAAAGTTTTCTGATAGGTGTTACTTTAGCTTGTTGTACAAGAAATCTGACGTTTTTTTAACACAGACATACGTGTTTCATTTCTGTATGCTTCTGATACATTTTGTTGATAATCTTTTGTTTGATATTGTACAAGTATTATTCTTAAACAAACAAGCTATTTCTCAATTTTTTTTTAAATCTATCACTGAGGAGATAGAAGTTCAGTCAAACCGGACACAACAAAGGGGTGGATCGAGTGACTTTTATCTAAATGCTTTTTAGGAATAGCTCTTACGGATTATTCTTGAGGAACGTGCCTCCTGGATTGTAGAACTATTTAACGGTATAAAAGACAATAAGAGTTTATGTTTGTAGAGTGAGAATAGATTATCTGTTAGATTCTTCAAAATAGAAGAGTGTGCTGATTGTTGTCGATGTAAAACAGTTAGCCTCGGTTATGTGTGAAAATGCTTTTGCGATTGGATTAGACTAAGGTTATGGTTTTGAATGAGAAACGATGGTCTATAAAAAAAATAATATTTTATCTGCCCTGTCGAATGAGTACAGGAAAAAAACATGACTACGTGTACAACGCACTTTATCCAGTTTATATTTAACTATTCATGCTCTATTAACCCACATATAGGTAATTACGTGCAAAATTTAAACTTATTTTATGATATATATATATATATATATATAGGCAACATATTGCTTTACTCTTATACATACAACAACGTCGATAAATTAGACTGTTATTCTCATCTTGAACATATAAGATTTGGTACGAATTCAACAAGTAAGTGTACGTCTTTAGAAAGTGGAGTCTCTTCAGCAAGCCTTTGTGATCATGAGTATCGAGCAGATTTTCCAGTGCCCAAGTAGAACTACTAGCCTTATATAGTGTTATTTTTGTATCATTATGATTATTTTTCTTGAGAGGAAAGCTTTCCAGAATTCTGTACACAATGAACAACAGAAATTAACTAATACATAGCCACTCTCCTCAAAAAGTGTCTGTAAACTAGACTGTCAATCCGATTTCTGAGTGGTAATGTAGAAATGCAAAAGTTCAATATTGTATTCTTCTTTTATTCGAAAATATATAATGTCGATGAAAATAAAATAAGATACAATGTCAAAAAGAAAGACTCCAAGATATTTTCGTGAATAAATGATCATTTGTCACATATTCTGGTTCCCAGAATTAATCATAAAAAAAATCCATATTTGTGGATAACTAAACGCTTAGTCTATTTTAATGACGAAGCAGGAATTTTAATATTGGGATTTGTTTATTTAAGGATCTTCCTATTATAAGATATACTATACATAGCATAATTCAATATCATTGTACGTCTCTTATCACACTGTATCAATCTGGTGACTAGATGACGGTGTGGGAACACGTCCCATGCAATGATACGCATAATAAACACCACTTTATTTCTAATTTAGAAGATACAATTCTTGTCTAGATTAGTAGTACCATTTTCCCGTTAATTTACAATAAATTTAAATTACTGATAATTTAAATTTATTTTTAATTTCAATAATGAGTGCAAATTATTTTTAATTATTTTAAAATTAAAATTACTGTTAATTTGAAGTTATTTTAAACTGAAATTACGATTAAAAATAATTTGAATTGATTATAAACTTAAATTACGAATAAAAATAATTTGAAGTTATTTTAAACTTATTTTTAAATTAAATCAGGCATAAAAATTATTTAGAATTATTTGAATTTTAAATTACTGATAATTTAGAGTGATTTTAAATTTAAATTACAAATAAAAATAAGTTAAATTTATTCTTGTCTTGGTAAGAAGGTTGATGAACTATTTGACATGAGTAAACTTTCTTCTTTTACTTTATTCTATTCACAATAAATAATTAATTAATTAACTAGCTAACTAACGAAAAAGTTAGTGACGTTTCATATTTCGATAAGATACTTCTTCAGACACTAAATTTACGATAAATAACTCAACGTAAAAGTAAACTTTTCTTTTTCCATTCTTTCTTAATCATTCTTTTGATAGTGATACGCAAAAAAGAATTAAATTCCAATCTAGCTGTCACTATTATCGTCTTGTTTTTCCGCATCACTATCAAAAGAATGAATAAGAAAGAAAAGAAAAAGAAAAAGAAAAGATTTACATCTACGTTGAGTCATTTGTCTTAAATTTAGTGTCTGAAGAAGTATCTCATCGAGATACGAAACAGCACTAATTTTTGTTAATTAATTGATTGATTGTTAATTGTACATACACCTAAATAAAAGAAGAGAATGTGTTAGTGTCAAATAATAATTCCACCTTCTTACCAAGACAAGAATTCAGAAGCGTTTACGGAGAGGGAACTTATGTCACCACACAATTTGGAAAAGTTGTACAAGAAAAAAAACAAAAGAAGAACAGCAAATTAGATTTTTTTAACGTTGCAAACAACACAATTTAATATGAAATGGATTCAGATTAAAAAGCATCATATATTTGAGTAAAAACGATGAATTATTAAGACAAACAATGTACAAAATTAGAAACAACATATTAATAGATAAACAAAAACAAATAAAATACATCAATATTGAAATTAACATTCAAATATCAATATTAAATATATATTTTAAGAACATTACAGACTACAAGACAGCACTATGATGATTTATGATAGACAAGTTTGATGGAAAATTCAAAGATAATATTATTAAAAAACATTAGGATGAAAAATTAAATAGATTGAAAATGTGTAAAGAAGAACAACATTTACAACAATGAATCGCGACATAAAGAACCACTAATAACATTAATTCACATACTATGCCTGATACAACAAACATTATGAATATCAATACCGTAACAACAATTGTGAATTGTGAAAAATCCTTATATTCAATATCAACATTAATAAGAAACGCAGCAATATCAGAAATATCTATATTTATCCAAAAGTGGAAGAAACCTAGAAAATGTAATATGAATAAAGAAGAAATAAAAATACTAAACGAAATCAAGTCAATTGACGATACTGTTATTGTTCAAACAGACAAAGGTGTAAAATTGTACTAATGGATAAAATTGATTACATTAATCAAATTAAAAATTAAATGAGAATAATACATATGAGCAAGTAAAGAAAGATCCAACAGCAACAATCAAATCAGAAATTAATAAAAAGTACAAAATTATTGAATGAAAATAAAATTACAGAACAAAACAAATATTATTTAACATCAATTGATGATCTACCAACAATTCGTGATCAACGTAAGTTACATAAAAACAATACATCAATGAGAGTAGTTACTTACTTAAGAGACACACTTACATCACCATTATCCCAATTTATATTCAAGTTAGTAAAAGAACGAAGAACAACATTAAATGAAGTGATATGTAATACATCAGGTTGTGTTAAAAACGTCTCAAACATTAAATTAAATCAAGATGACTATATAGCAAGTCTTAATACTCAAGATTTGTATACAAACATCTCAGTTAACAAAGCCATTGATATCAACTTTAACACGTGTTATTCAATCTAAAAAACTAGACAATTTACCATTTACCAAAACTGATATTAAAGATTTATGGAATTTATCCTTTCAAAGCAGTTATTTTCAATTTGATGATAAATTTTACAGACAAAAAAGAGGTGTACCGATGTGTAATACATTATCTCCATTACTAGCTGACATTTATATAGACCATTATCAACAACTATATTTACATAAAGTCAACATCTCAAATAAAATCTGGAGATGTGTGGATGATATATTAATCATTACAAAAATGGATCAACAACAATTAAATGAATATGTAAATGAACTAAATAAACTACAAGAAATAATTAGATTTACCTTTAAATTCAGATAAGACAATGAATTAAATTTTCTTGATACAAAATTTAAAAAATTAATGATAATGATGATGTGAAACTTGAAATTAGATGGTTTAGAAAAGAAACAGCTGCTGATAGATTATTGAATTATAAATTAAGTCATGCAAAATCCAATGAAAGAAATATTGTTAAAACATGACTACAAAGATTTTAGGAACAACACAAGATAGTCACGATCAAAACGAAGATTTAAATAAATTAAAAAGCATGCTGTTAAATTCATATTATCCTTTAAAAGAAGTCGAAATAACAAATAAGACAAGCATGCGAAGAATTTAAATATAATAGAAACAATAATAACAACAACAAAGATATATCAAATCAAAACAACGATAATGCAGAAATGAAATATAGTTTATCATTACCATATGTTCTCAGTATGGAAATGTTAAAAAAAGAAGACTTGAAAAGAACATAAAAATTAAATTATATTTCTCTTATCCATATCAATTACAATCATAATTCAATCGATCTTTAAAAATTTCATCAACATCTATTGTTTACCAAATTTCTTGTTTATACAAACAAATTTATATCGGTCAAACGAAAGTTTGTATAGCTAATGGCATGAAACGACATTCAAAAACAATAAATGATAATTCAAATGATAGTAATTCAGAAATGGTGCAACATTTTCAAGTAAAAAATTTCAATGTTTATTTGGTACAAATGATGCATTTATTATCGAAAAAGAGAAAGATTACTTGAAACAACTCACACAAGAAGCACTGTATTAAATAATAAGTGAATCAATTGATATACATGATAAAATTAATGCAGTACAGACATCAATTTTAGATAAAGCCAAGCAACAATTTCAAAGAAAAATTCAATTAAGCCAAGAAAATCTATAATAAATACAAAACAAATAAGTAGTAAAGAAAAACAAGTCAGCGATAGTGATACGAAAAAAGAATTAAATCCTAATCTAGTTGTCACTATTATCGTCTTGTTTTTCCGCATCAATATCAAAAGAATGAATAAGGAAGAAAAGAAAAAGAAAAGATTTACATCTACGTTGAGTTATTTGTCTTAAATTTATTATCCTAAGAAGTATCTCATCGAGATGCGAAACAGCACTAATTTTTGTTACTTAATTAATTGTTAATTGTAAATACCCTAAAGTACAAGAAGAAAATTTACTCATGTTAAATAATAATTTATATTTATTCTAAATTTAAACTAAGAATAAAAATAATTTAAATTTAAAATAAATATAAGTGACTGGGAACTTAAATATATTTTAAGTTTAAGTTACGAATAAAAATTAGGAGTAGCACTTTACTATTACTTTATAAAATAAAGATAAATGAATCCTGTATCTCTAAAAAATAAAGATATATTAATCATTTATCTTTAACAGATAAAGATATATTAATCATTTATCTTTAACAGATAAAGATAAATTAATCATTTATCTTTAAAAAATAAAGATAAAGGAAAGTAATCAATGATTCTTTTTTCGAGCGATAATGATGTTGGGAGCGCTCTAGGACCACAGAACTTATGTTCAGAAAGATTTTTTTCATCAGATAAATGTATTTCTATTGAAAACCAGCTAGTCGAGGCATAATATGAATTACTGGTTTTTTTTAATCTAATATTTAACAGATATCGATCACAAAAATGAAGATCTCATCAAAACTAATATTATATTCTGAATCAGCATCAAAAAAAAGAACTGATCTATAAGTATTTCAATATTTTTTTCGATCTTTTCTTCATTGAAAAATTCACTGGTACTCCTCCTCAGGATGGTTACATCAAAAAATTAATTCTACCAAAAGAGGTTTCGGTAATGACAAACAAGCTCTTAAGTTGTAAAGATGATAGTAGAACACAAAATGGGAAGTATTTACACACTAAAAGCAGGGTTTCGTGGATTTCATTTTTCTGACTCAACCATCCTGAGAAGTATGGGTGAATTTTTTAATGAAAAAAAAAAGATCGAAAAATTTTTGAAATACTTATAGATCAGTTCTACTTTTGATGCTGATTCAGAATATAATATTAGTTTTGATGGAGTGTTCATTTTTGTGATCGATATCTGTTAAATATTAGATTAAGAAAAACAATAATTTATATTATGCCTCAACTAGCTTGTTTTCAATAGAAACACATTTATTTGGTGATAAAAATCTTCTTGAACATAAGTTCTGTGGTCCTAGAGCGCTCTCAACATCATTATCGCTCGGAAAAAGAATCCTTTATTACTTTCTTTTATCTTTATTTGTTACAGATAAAGAGTCACCCCTAATAAAAATAGTTTAAGTTTTATTGTAAATTTAAATTACGGATAATTTAAATTTATTTTAATTTAACAGAAACATGATACACCTTATCTAGAGAAGAGCCGTATCTTATAAATTAGAAATATAGTAGTGCGTTTACTGTGTGTATCGTCGCATGAGATGTGTTCCTATACCATCATCTGGTCACTAGATTGATACAGTGTGATGAAAGGCGTAAGACGATATTGAAGTATGCTATGTATAGTATATCTCATAATGAAATATTTTCTAAATCAAAAATACCTAAGTTAAAATTCCTATTTGTTCACCAGAATAGACTTAGTGTTTACTTATCCGCAAATATGGATTTATTTAATGATTGATTCTGGGAATCTGAATTTGCAGCAAATGATAGGCATTCTTTTTCTTTACATGAATTTTCTTTTACTATATCAGAAAGACCTTTCAATATTGCACCAACCATGGTACGTAGACGCTTTTACAGGCTGCTTCAGTACCAGGATAAGACGCCAGCTAGTATCAATGAAAGTACTCTGAAAGTGATTATTGATAAACTCTTGTCGTACTACTATGGCAAATTATTTTTATATGCGTTGATCATTTCTGTTGACCTGTGTAGAGAATTTAATGCTGAATGTTTTGGAAAAATTCGGTTCGAAATAATGAAAACTAGCAGACATATGTAGGAAATAACGAGGAATATTTATTCTGATTCACTCCTGTGATTTGAGAACGCGAACAAAACAGTAACAGGTCGACAATTCTTCAGAGAGAGCTTAATCCTTAAAATCGTTTAATTTCTAGGATTCTCCTACGTATTGTTCGATCATAGAGAGCAATTACAAGTATCTATTAGTTCTATTTTTTGTATCATTTGAAAGCCCTTTACTCATTTCAGGACACAATATGGTGACCGAACAATTTGTCGCGGACATTTTGTCGCATGGGCATTTATTCGCAGGACAATTAATGGCAGATAGTTCGTCGTAATGAAAGAGAAAATTTTAGTTGTATATATTCTTTGCCCTTTTCATTGCGACGAACTGTCCGCGACTAATTGCCCCATGAATAAATGTCCACGCGAAGAAATGTCCGCAACAAATTGTCTTGCGACGAATTGCCCTAGTACCCCATCGACCTTTTGTTATATATCCTCATTAATTGAATTTTGTTATTATAAATTGCCGACGGTCTTGTAAGATGTTGAAACTGCTAAATTTGTAGTACTGGATAAAAGTGAGGCACCAAAAATGCAAAGGTGAAGCAGAATTTTTTTCTTTTTTGTCTTAATATATGGCTAGAGAGAGTGTGATGAGTTAGTCAAGAATACAGACGTTTTCACTTTTTTCGGAATGAGTTTTCAGGAGGAAAATTTCTAGTTTTTGAAATCGCCTACTTTTTCTGAAAAATAGGGCAATTTTCGATAATCGAAACATTGTTGATTTTTGTTTTGTGTTTACTTCAAGTATCAAAAGTGTTTATTTCAGGTTCAGCATGAAAATTTTAATTTAGAAAATTCATTTAAAATGAATTTTCTAAATTAGAATTGCCATGCTGAACCCGAAATAAACACTTTTGGTACTTGAAGTAAACGCAAAACAAAAATCGACAACATTTCAATTATCAAAAATTGCCCTATTTTTCAGAAAAAGTTGGTAATTTTAAAAACTAGAAATTTTCCTCCTGAAAACTCATTCCAAAAAAAGTGAAAACGCCTGTATTCTTGACTAACTCATCACGCTCTATCTAAGCATATATTAAGAC
Organism: Rotaria sordida; assembly: GCA_905250125.1. Taxonomy (NCBI): domain Eukaryota; kingdom Metazoa; phylum Rotifera; class Eurotatoria; order Philodinida; family Philodinidae; genus Rotaria; species Rotaria sordida. Next base: position 13,555 of record CAJNOL010003173.1, on the reverse strand, counting down.
AAAAAAGAAAAAAAAATCTGCTTCACCTTTGCATTTTTGGTGCCTTAACAAAAATTTGAAAACTTCTAACGAAGACCTCTTTTCTAGCTGTTTTGAACTGTTTTGCATACCTTTCTCATCTTTTGTGTTTTTCCTTAAAATATGTACCAATTGATTTAAAAATAATACATCTCTAACCAACTTTTGTGCTGTATCAAATGATATATAAAGGACCAAGAAAACATTTACTCAATTTTTGTATTATACGCAGCTTAAATAACCCATGTCAGGATTTCGTCAATTTGTAGAGCTGTAGAAAATAGCTGGAATGTTTTGAGGAAAATCGTTTAGAAATTTCAACATGTTGTAGCTTTAAAATATGTTTATACTAGTGTTTTCACTTGCTATCTAACATCAACTGTTTTAAAGTGTTACTGAAGAGAATTAGAGAAGAAATCCTTAAATAAACTATATCGACCTTAGTGAGCAAAAAATTCGAAAGACATTGACGAAATACTAACGCCACCTTTCAATCTGAACTATCTGATACTCATATATACATAGGTTAAGCGAACCGTAAGGAACCAGGAAAAAAAAGATAGCCCAGTAAATCTTTTAATGGTTTATGGTTACTTAGTCCTTAAAAGAGCTCCACGGAAAAATGATCGAGTGCTAAAAAAATCATAGCTTCGCCACTGCGTGGGCCATTAGTTTTAAAAATCAAAACTCAATTTTTCTCGAGTCAATTCAACATTCACTGCGCACTTTAAATTGTATATTTTAGAAACCAAGCTTACAACTTTAATTTCAAAGTTTCTGACGATCGAGAATCGTCAATATTGCAATAAATGTCACCGGAAATGTTGTATGAAAAAAATATGGGTAAAATGGAGAAGCTGTAAGTTTGTCAAAGCTTCACTCACTAACATAATAACTAAAATGTTAATTTGCTACTGATCAGAAGGAAAGATATCCAAGTATGAACTTTTTTTTCGACCGATATTGTAGTCATGAAATCGGTCATAGCCAGTTGTGTACTGCTGCAACGTCTATTGAACGTCAAATCCTTTAAAGTTGAGTTGTAAACGTTATGTTAATCATACGTCGACCTATTCTAAAGCTTTTTCGATAAAAACTGGATGCCGTATTTTCGATCTGAACTTTTGCACATGGACAGATCTCATCGTTACTGGATTTTACCGCAAATTCAGTTCGAACGAATTCTTTTTCGACATATCGATTTTTCAAGCAGATCAAGCATATCTCATTTTTTTTAATACAATATAAATTCTTAAAGAACTTAATATCTTGAGATGGAAAGATATGTTTTGAGAGTAGCTTTTGGGATATTCTGATAACAATGAGACCTACCGATATGCCAATTTTCAGATAAAAATCAATTCACTCGTTTTTCCGAAACGCCTTAGAACAGTTCGAGAAGTATGTAAAATAATACTCATAGCTCAGCCTCAAAGATTTTAGTTGAAACCAGTAGAGTTTTTTCTGACCAGTACCGGTACTGGTCTAACCGATCGGATCAGACCGGGCTGGTCAGTATACCGACATGCGTCATTCTTCTTTTCTCTGATGTTATAACAGTCAAATCAATCCATGGATTAGCCATATCGTCCTCCTAGTCACTATAGTAATCGTATAAAAGCAGTTTCACGACTATCGTGCCCTTCACTTTTTAATTTCACGTTTCTCTTTCTTGGCATGTATTGATCAACAGAAAACTTCATAGAACTACAAATTCTATATTAATTTTGAGCTTTCATTAACTAGTCTTCAGACATCGACACTATTTATTAACTGTATGCTTAATCTAATTTCCACGGTATATTCGCTTTGTTATCTCTTATGTCCGTAAGAAATGTATGCTATAAATAGTAGGAAATACAAGAAAATCTATGAAAAAGTACAATGCTGAACAATTATTCAACATTGTTTTAATAACATGACGTCATCCAAAAGTGAGTTGAGAAAATATAATAAGAATTCTATGACGAGTTTTGATTCAATAGAATAGTCTGATGCATATTTCCTCACCGATATAATCTTCGACATTAGTAAAAAACTTTTGATTTGCCGAAAGAACGACTTTTATATTGAGTTTTTCGAAAAAAAAACACGCAAAAATCAAAAAATATCCAAATCGTCCGGTTAGAAATCTTCTATGGAACCAGACCAGACTGAACCGGCTGCTTACCGTTACCGGTTACAACTCTGTCAAAGACCCACAGATTCAATTGAAGTTAGAGAATTACACTACTTGCTATGAACGATAAAATGACTACAGTCGTAGCCGAAAAATATTTTCCACTCGAAGACCTTACGTCGTCAGCTCAACACTAATATCGCTTTCGCATTTTTTTGTCCAGAAATGAATGATGCACATTTTTTGTTTTTTATTTTAGACGGAAGTATACTAAATGGATCTCCTTGTCCATTGGAATGTTCCTTTGGCTAATTTTGCTTTGTCTTTTCGCCGCAATCATAGTGTTATTGATAGTTGCATTTGTTAAAAATCGTAATACAAATGTTGTGATCAAATATGATACAGGTTTGTCAATTTTCTCTTTTAGTTTGACAGTAGATCGTGCTGTTTGTTGGGCTATTATTGTGAAAGGTTCAGAAATAATATGAGAGGACACAAATAATAGGGAATTCAGTTTTCTGCTAACAGATACGTATAATAAAGTAATCCTGATCAGATAAGTGCACTATGAATCTTTTTATAAAAAAGATTGCATTCAAGGCAATTACAAGTATTGAAATTGTTTAGAGGAAATTTGCTTGTTTCAAATCCATTTTTTCATATTATCATTTATAAATAGTCTATTATTACAAAAAAAGATTATCTTTCATCCAGATAAAAGTAAACATTGTTGTTTAATAATTTTTCTGATAGACAAAATTTGTTGTTCTGGAAATTGGACCCTATTCATTATTGAAATTTTTCAATTTTCTAGAGATTTTTGACAGCGACCAAGCCGAAACAACTCGATGTCATTATTCTATACCTTCAGTTTCTCTATCAAAAAGGATGATCCTCACCATCCGAAACCATTTGTATCTAGTGACAGCTATCTAGGCAATTTTAAAGGAGTGATAAAGTCATGTTTTATAAAGCTTCCGAGTCAGTAATTGCCTTTTGTATTCTACGCACTTCTTTCATCCAGGATTGAATGTATTGAAATCTGTTTGATAACCATATTAATTTGTTCGGCAATCTTCATGAATATTCATTTAGCTTAGAGCTGTACTTGTCCATGAGCGAGTTTTACTTTTTCTATATATTGAATATTATTTTGTATAGATTATGTCAATGAGAAACGTTTGATAATACACATGACTCAATCTAAACCGTTTGAAATTTATAGAGTTCACAGAAATCGAAGTTCTGATTGTTTCTATACAAAAATATCACTAATTTGAACTTGAATAGGAAAAGACGCAGACATTGTTGGAATTTTTTCATGAAAACACGACAAAATTCAGCTCATGTTTAAATATGTATACTGTTCGTCAACTTTCTTGGGATTGAACAAAAAGTCCACTTATATTTTCTGATAGTGCAAAAAACGTAATATTATTTCACGTATGATAGATAACTTTTTTGATGTCTATGAACAGAATCTGTTGTGCCATAATTTGAATGATATATATAATTGAAACACTAAAACTAACTCCTAGCGAATGCGGCAAAAAGTTCTGCATTCGTTTTTGTTTCGATATAGCAGTGTGACGGAATGTCGTAGAGACTTCATTGGTTTTTTGTTAGAAAGAGCGAAGTGTCGAGTGCAAAGATACATGAAAGAATTTGATTGAAAAGGTTTCTCAAAGCTTATAAACGTTTTAGAACAAAAAGCTTTGGAAAACTCTTCCACAACTTTGGTCATGATTTTTTTATCCAAACATATTTGTTTGAGCTTTTTTATATTATCTACTTTCGATATTTTCGAGCATCCTACATATACAGCTGTTCATTACAATGAAGGCTTTAATGTGGTACTAATATAATTGATGTAGCACACAAGACAATAAACAGCAGACAATTAGATTTAAAAGCTCACTTTGGCGGATATGGGATGTACAACAGCAAAAAACATGTTTGATTGAATATATCACAGAGAACCTGTGTCCTATTCCAAATAATATCGTTTGGCAGAGGACTCAATAAGGTTTCCTTTTTATATAAAATTTATTGCTTCTGGCAAACTCACTCTTTCTCTCTCTCTCTGTCTAAATAGACTTTGTTCTTTTGCCTATAATCGACAATGATGAAAAATATTGATACCAGACGATATTATAAAACTGTTTATTTTGATAGTTATGAAACATATAGAGTCGCTTTTTTTACATGAACAGTGCTCAATCCCTACATTGTACAGGTGGGATGAGACGAATAAATATATAATTAAATGAAAACATTTCTGATGTCTTTTATATTAAAACTTGTATAGCCTTTGAGAAACATTTTCAAGTAAATTCTTTCATATATTTTTGCATTAGGCACTTCACTCTTTCTAACAAAAAACAATGAAATCTCTACGATATTCCATCATAGTACTATGTCAAAAACAAAATTAATGCAGAACTTTTGCTCCACCCGTTATAATGCAAACCCACATTTGAATCATAGAATGTGTTGGTATAGTATAGTTTGCATAAAAAAAGCTTGTTTTTTTTTCATGTGGTTCATCCAGATCATCACTCGTTCTCAATTGTTATTAATCATTTGCTTTTTCTGGGTTTTGGAAAATATTTTGTTACATTTCATTAAGCCTAACGATTAATCCTCCGAAACAGATCAATCATAAGACTTGCAACATCGAAGTTATTTAGATCACGATAAATAGTACACCTTTCGAGTGAATATAAAATTGCTACAAAGCATATTTCATTCGGATAATCGAGTATCAAGCGTAACGATGAGCTCCCACAGGAAAATCTGCAAATGATAAAAATTTTCTGTCATACGACTTAATTCATCATTCAACTAGTTGGGTTTTCCTTCTTGATTCATGGCCAGTTTATCATTTTTTTTGTCTATGGTAACAGTTGTTTACAGAAATTGAATAATACCATTGTCATCTATAATTTTGTTCAGAAAAAGGATTTGCCGGTTGTTATAGTGTATGAAAAGTTGCAGCAAATGCAATTCTTTCATGTTCGCAATATTTAGCTCTCAAGAGAGTTGAATATTCTAGGTAGCCTATGAACAGTATTTAGAAACGAATCAATACAGAAAGATGTTATTCAAAAAGACTGAAAATTTCGAAATGCAATAACGTTGAACAAAGGTCGTTCCACCTTTTTCCGATTACCTAATTAGAGCCATATTATCCTATATAGTCAAAATTTAGGTATAACGAACAACTATTTCGAAAGAGCACAACTTTCCATTGACTATTTTGTAAGACTTTTCAGATCTGATTAGATCGATCGGATCATTGTAAAAGTTCCTTCTCGAGTTCTTTCTATCGGGTCCTAAAATGTCAGGCAATGCTACTTCAAAAAAAAAACGCTGATATAGATTTAGCAAGCGTTCATTGGTTGTTTGTTTGAAGGTCTACGGACGAGTGTAGGTATGATTTACGAGTGTTATGTCAACCGCAGAATATACAAAAATTCATATGCAAAGATTAAGCAAATTATCAAATGAAAGATGTATATTGAATCGAACGATATTTCCTAATGTCTTAAGAACGGTAATGGAAAAGATAGTGCTCATATTATTCTTTGCTACTGTTACTACAGTAGAATGGTGAAAGATATAAACCGCGTTTAATAGACTCCGTACTTAGAATCAACCATTTTGCAAAAATATATCTGTAGATGAGGCCAGAGAATAATAAAAATGGGAAAGTATGATTTTTGCAGTTGAGAAGACCTATAAACTTAACAACAGAAAACTAACAGTCAAGTCGTTTTCTTTTAACACTACATCATTGGTACATTCAGACATATTCTCTCAAGTTGAAAGTCTTGAGTTGTGTTTTAACATTAGAAGCTCTCATATGAAACATAATTGGGAGGAGTCCATGAGACGACAATAATTCAGCTGCCATGTACAGCCTGATTATATACAATGTGAAAGGTCAAGTCCAGACTTCATTTTCGTCCTTTGCGTCGTCAGGTAGTATTCGAATTGATTATGACAGAAGATGCAACAGTTCTTAGCAAAATGTAAAACTCTGTTGCATTTGAGTGAACAGTGATCGAAAGCTCACGCATTTTTGATAGATACAGCATGATGCGTAGGCTGAGTGGATATGTTTAGTAGATTTATTTCATAAGTTACTAATAACAGCCATTCGGTTTTTCGTAAACTCTTAAAAAGCAGCCTGTCAACATTTCTTTGCAGTAAAGAAAAGAGTGTGGACGTGAGGCTTCTGCTTCGCTTTATTCCCATCCACAGTCACACCCTAAAAATTGTAATCTCTGTTCATTTAACAAAGGGCTCAGAGTATGGCTTAGATGAATGAATGATTGAGCAGATTCTTGGTATGTGATTTGGAAGATCAATTATATCAGTTTCTTGAAATATCATGATAGGTTATACATTATGTAATCATCGAGTGAATTTGGTGCTTAATACTTCATCTAGTCTAACATCCGTAGGGCAGGTTACTTTTAATACGTATTCTTAGGTAAAATAGAATTAGGTCAAAAATCGAGATTAATTGGATTTGCTCTTCAAAAAGACAGGTAAATACATTATCCAAAGTTTTACCAGTGGGAGTAATAATCTGAATCTCCTTATGCGCGAAGTTTCAATTGATAAACTTTCATTGATCGAGAGAAATAAAACTCAAAACTTTGTCCAAAGTGCTCATTTGAAGCTCCTATAAGATGCTTATCATACCGAGTGTCCCAAAATGTTTGCACGCATTTTATGTAGCATATATCTCAACATGGAAAACGTATAAAAATATTAAATTTTTTTTAAAAGGTACGCCGTGGATAGCTCTACAAACAACGCCGTGGATAGATCTACAAACAACGCCGAACCAAATTCTTACTGGTATGTTCTGATGATTTTTCCTATACTCAAAATGAACACCCACATATAAGTGCTATTTTCCAGCATAATAAAGAGTCTTTCAAAGACTTTTTAATTTTACATATATCTCGACTTGAGAAAACGATATAATCTTGAATTTTCTTTTAAAAGCTCTATTGTCGAAAGCTCTACACAAGCTGCATGGAGAAATTCCTATTGACTTGATTTGTTAGTTTTTATGGATGATTGAAACTAACAACCTGCATGATGTTGCTACCAGATGATCCAAAATGTTTGCAACTTTTTTTTATTTTGCATGTAACTCGACTTTCAAAAATGATAAAAACTTGAACTTTTTATTCAAAGATGCTCCACGAAAAGCTCTATAAAAACAGCATAAACATATCCTTATTAACTTGTTCTGATAGTTGTTCCCATATTGGAAACGAACAACTCACATGGTAGTGCTATTTCTGATCGTACTGAGCATAATAAAAATATTTCACATATATCTCGATTTTGAATAATGATAAAAAGTTTGAATTTTTTTCAAAGATGCGCCGTCGAAAGCTCTACAAAAAGCTGAATGAACGAACTCCTGTTGTAAAACAAAACAAGTTTTTCAAAGACTTTTTATTGTGCTCCATACCGTGGGAAGTAGTACCAATATGTAGGTATTCATTTTAAGTATAGGAAAAATCATCAGAACGTACCAGTAGGGATTTGGTTCGGCATTTTTTGTAGAGCTTCCCACGGCGCGTCTTTTAAAAATATTTAATATTTTTATATGTTTTCCATGCTGAGATATATGCTAAATAAAATGTGTGCAAACATTTTGGGACACCCGATATTACTACGATAAATCTTTTCAAAATTATTTTCTGCTAAATATATATTTGAGTAAAAGTCGAAATAAGAAATAAAAGATACGTACAGTAGTCGAAATATAGTTTTCAGAGAGAGTATCTTGAACTAACTAATTTTCATCTGAGCTCTCTGTAATAGTTCAAAATCTCAACATTACAAAAATTTTTTTTTTCAAACGATTTACATAAGTGCACGTCAAACTCTTGTCTCGATAGTATTCGAAAAAAACTGTCAAGTCTAACGCTATCGGTTGAGCAACTTCGACCATGAATTACGTGGTAGGATTCATATGTACGAAACTTTGTCACTTTTTCAACACTATTTGTCCTACCTTTTGTTGTTGTATATTTTCAAATTTTCTATTTCACATAACAATTTACAAAGCATTAGTAACTAAGTAATTTATGGAATTAAAATTGAGAATATATGGATGACTAGTTTCTAGATCAAAGATGAATGAAAGTTCCCATGTCGATAGATTTTAAACTACTGAGTAGTCACCAGGTAATCTCTGAGGATCAGAAGGATGAAGTGGTGATCTTCGACGAAAAAAAATTAGAAAAGTGTCGTTCTCATATGTCGAAGAGCTTGATCCGAGTTGTCAAAATGGCATATTTTTTTTACAAGAGAATAAAAACATCATTCTTAAATTTCTCAAAATCAAAACTAAGAACTGAATAACACAGACCATTGATGGATCAAACTTTTCTTGGTATGTTGTTTTAATGCTGAATATTACATATCACTAGTACTATAAGAAACTGAGAAAGAAAACAGCATCAGAGTCGACGTTACCTGTAAACGTAAGTGATGTCCACAGATAGATAGAACGAGAACCTTAAAGTTTGTAAATTTTGGTAAGAAAGCATCGTCTTGTAGAAATAATCATTCGTGCATACTATCTAGAATGATAATGATAGAGAGCAGATTGAATGTATTATTCTTCTATTGAATGTTATTTGATGTTCGTAAATCATTTTTTTTCTATGTCGATTATATTCGAGCAAATTTTTCAAGGAATGGCCTAGTTTTTTTGCAAAAATGCTCCGAAAAACGACTGTCCATTTTGATCATTCACTTTATATCATAGAATTTGACGAAATGACGCAAAGCTTCTCCTCAAATTGGTTGCCAAACGAAGATCAGAGTACGACAGTCATCAATACTGATGAGATTGCTCGAAAAGTAATCGTATTTCAATTAATTATCATGCATACATAAACTAATTAAATTGAACGAAATTCTAGTTAGAAGTAGTCTATGGTATCCAATCAGGCTCGATCAGTATCCGAACTATTGTGATACATAATAGTGAGGCAAGTGTTCATTATCGTCGTCGCCGTCAACTTCAAAGTGAAAAAAATGACATGTGCGTCTTTATTTTGCATGATTTTTTTAAAATAGTGCATTTATTCTCAATGCCTGTCTAACTCTATTTCAGACCTAGCTGTGATCAGTTGGATTCTGATGGTTCAATTATAGACATGAACATTTATATAGTTTGTCCAGAAAGCTGTGCTACATATAAACCTTGCAAAGACGATTTTGTTGCTGTTATTCATGCTCGTATTGCTACATATATTTCAAATATTTCGCTGGAACTCAAATTTGACGATGGAAGCTGCAGTGAAATTACGTTGATCAGATGCAATAAAACAACTGCTATGTCATCAGATTCTTTATTAGAGTCACCGCACAGTGATAAACGAAAAGGTAAGTGTCTTTTTATTCCATAAGTTTTTCGATGCGTTGGTATGAATATTTTCGTCATTCAGTTTTGAGAATTTAAATTAGTAACAAAAGTCAAAAAACTCAAGTGCTCTACTATTTTGTTCTGGGATCATATTCAAATCTATAGTTTGATCAACTAGTTAAGTCTTATATTTAAAGAATATTGAATGCCTCAACTTCTGCGAATTTCGTAAGTCAAGAAATTAGAATGTGCATACGTTTTAGTGTAGTAGAAACGTCTTGATAGTATATCGTGTGCTATTTAAAAGTCATTTATGAGATATTATGAAATGTCATTCTCGACTTGCTAGCACTTCGATAAACTCTGGCCGCCATGTATCATGATGAAACTGTTTTTTTTGGTAAACGTCTATTTTAACATTGAACTTGATTAGAAATAAAAGTGTTTACTAACTAAAAGACAGTTATTCGTGATTTGAGCAGTCGGTTTTTTTTGAGAATTTTTCCACCAGTAAATCCTTTCCATTATAAGTTACCAATTATAAGCTTAAAAATGTCTATGCAATTCGTAAATTGAAAAAACTCTTCATAGCATTATATTTGAGAGTGCGCATTTATTCATTTGCACATGAAAGAACATATAGAGATTTTACAAAAGGGTGCAAATTAGTAGAGGATTATTTACTCTTCTAAACTATGGTTTTTGGATTAGAAAGTAGTTTTATTCTCACAACTGACATATAATTGTTTGGTGTTAGGTATTACAGGTGATAATTGATAGATAGCCTCAGCAAGAAGTTTTGTTCAGATTTCTAGTCATAGAGAGCTGTAAAATGATATGTTCAATGGCATGTGCATGTATATTTCATACTCATTCTACTGTTATGTGATATTAGAAGAATTTTATTGTTCATTTGGTGACATCTTAGTAGAACTTCTTGCTGAGGCTATTTACAAATTATCGTCTATAATACTTAACAACAAGAAAGCATATGTGAATCACAGAAATAAAACTACTTTTTAATCGAACAATCACAGTTTTGTAGAAAAAATAATTCACTACAAATTTGCAGCATTTTGTGGTATTCTTATATGTTCTTTCATGTGAAAATGAATAAATGAAAGGTGTCTTGTGAATGATTGAGATATGGTTGAGTATCGAGCAGCTGAACTTTCTGGGATACAACAAGTGTTGTAAGGCTATATCTGATATAATGTCTGACGTTCTTCCTTATGACTTGTTGACATTTGAAATTAACTGAACATTAGAGAAGAAAATTGACTTTGATCACAAATGTGAGATATTCTAGAAAACTAGTCTTTTTCGACTTTTTTCAGAAGAGAAGCTAAAATTAAACGTAGTCATCTTTTAGAGCACAATTTGCTCTTTTGACTATGATACTATGAAGAATTTTTTCCAGTTTAAAAAGAATGCATAATGAATTGTAAAAAACAAATAGCTCGATAATTTTCGAACTTTGAAATAAAATCATTATGTGATTATTTTGCCAGTAATAAATGAATCGATGCATATTTTGACGTGACATTTTGTAAACATAGAGAGAAAATGATACTCCGCTTGCTTTACAAAGTAGAGAAAACACGCCATCTTATTGCAATGAGGGTAAAATCAGTGTTGATATATGGGAGTGGACGGTCACTTTTAGTCGCCTCTCTATGTATATCATTATCTGGACCCCAACATATTAACTGTTAGATCAATTTCGAAAATTTCTATCCAAATGATTAGCTCTTAAAACTGTTTAAGGTTGACTGTATTTAAAAATTAAATTGAAATACCTTCGTTTTTTCGCATTGAGTACATATGACATTAGCATTAATTTTTTTATCAAAGACCGACAAAATTAATTCGAAAGAGACTTTTAGTGCTCTAGAAGTCTCATAAGCGGATCGATTTAGTCGAAAATCAGTTTGAGGCAGTATGTGCATAGGGATATACACATTTCGGTGAATACCAGTTTTTCGAAGAGGAAGCTTTTCTATTGCGTAAAATTTTATGGAAAAAAAAAGCGATTTTCTAAAGAACTGAACAAAACTGCAAGAAAAACTTTGGTATCGCTTGACATCATATAGAAAGACGATTCGAATGACAAATAAAAGAAGATTTGAAAAATGCTGGAAAACAAAGAGATATCTTTAAAAGGTACAGTAGTGATATCTGTTTATGAACCATAAGATCTGAAACAAAATGGGTTTAAAAAAATGCAATAGACTCCGATAGGATTTCTATACTTAGTTCTCTACGCTGATTGCGAAAAAATGGCTTGGAACTTAGAAAAAAAATGAATGATATTGAGCGACACCAAGCAAAATTTTCCAAAATGCACGATGCTCTTAGTAATTCGATTTTGTAATACAAAACGAGTTTTGAAAATTAGCTTTTTTTCTAACCTAATTTTGTACACACTATCTAATAGTAGAAGAATTGATAGAAAATTTTCGCTAAAGTTTGGAATTTGGCCAACCTAATTGTTTTAATAGTAGTATGATTGAGCTCTCAAATATGTGGATGTCATGAACTGTCATGGCGAACAAATTATGATGAAACTAGCCGGGACGATAGGAAAAAATCATGGCATAATGCTGGCACAGATGAAATTGTTTAGGACACTGATAGATGTCTATGAATAACAAAATACCTCAGAGTGATTGAAATCCAAGAGTCTAATAGAATCTGCAATGGAGCGCGACACAAACATACACCAATAATCACACGGGGGGGGGGGGGGGGGGGGGGGGGGGGGGAAGGGGAAAGGAAGGGCAGACGGAACCTTGATGTAGTCTCGAATAGATCCCAATATATCTTGCTAGACATTCGGTCCATACTTTAGAAGCTTGATGTGACATTTGAATTATTTGTAATTCATTTACATCATGAATTACGTAGTTTAGCCAAAGCCAGACAGGACAGTAGCAGAATATTTATTGACTTCTTTCTGAGCATATCGAAAGAAATCTGTGTATGTTCTATTCAATTTTCGACTCTTACCTTGTCCAGTATCAAATGATAGTTCGATAGATGTCTTATTGTATTGATTCGTAACCAGCTTTCCCTTGAAAATCTAACAGTGGGACCAACAGAATGAAAGTCAACTATCATAATTTCTTATTTTAAGGCATATCTTCAAGACGGGCTCGACATGAAACACTGCCCATACCAGTTTCTATGACAAATAATGGATTCCCTCTCTCAGAAAAAACTCTAGCGAATAAATCGATCGACAGGATTTCTTTATCATATAAGTAAATAAAATCATTTCAATTTCTCTACAGCGAACTTCTCGGAAATGCGTCGGCAATTGCCTATCCCAATTTATTATTACTTCCTGTATGTAAAACTTTGAGCGAAACAAATCCCATTGAAAGGTGATTTTGAGAGTACTAGAGCCATACAAGAATACGAATAAATTCTTCGATTCCCATATCTACCGGTTCACACTAAATGATAAAATAAACTTGATTATAAAAACATATTCTCAACAAACTTTCGAATATCAAAATCATTTCACTCTATAAACCGCCAATATTATGATTCAGTGGAGAAATTGACTTCACGGAAACATGATCTCACAAAAATAGTACAACATGAACATTGACTACAACCGAAATTTCGACCGTCATAAACACGAATTACATAAATTCTTTATCTATCTGTTATATATCATGTGCCTAACATTTCTTTATAACTTGCAGTTGCCACATGCAGTGACAAGTTGAAAAATCAAGATGAGACTGATATCGATTGTGGCGGTCCCTGTACAGCACAGGGAAAGTATTGCAGCAATGGAAAGGTGTGTAACCAACATAAAGATTGCAAAACAGGTGTCTGCACAAAAGGTCGATGTACTGGTAGGTATCTTTTTCTGTCTATAACAATTTAACACTCGTCTTCCTCCTATAGGCGCAACCTGTAATAATCGTAAGAAGGACCCAGGAGAGACCGATGTCGACTGTGGAGGTCCATGTGTAGCAGAAGGAAAGAAGTGT
>CAJNOL010003172.1:0-19568 GCA_905250125.1 Rotaria sordida | reverse complement strand
ACGTTTTTGAAACACTTGTAAGCGTTATGTCTGCTGATGACAGTGCTTGTGTCCATGAAGTTTATCAGCTTGACACGAATCCGCTGGAATCTGTCTATATTCTTCGACCAATCGATTCAAATCCAGTGGCAAGAGAAAAGTGGCACACGATGAAAGAAAAATTACAAAAAATTCTGCATCAGGCTTCTGAACTCTGTTGGCAAAACGAGAAAATTAGTGTTGCAGAAAGAAATGAGTTTCATATTTCAAGTAAGATTTTGCCGCATATTGCACAAATACTTATTTCAATTTTTCAGCGACGGCTAAAGAAGTGTATCGAGCATTAACAAACAATAAAAGTTGTCCGCAACGAATGTTTGCCTTCTTTCGACATATTGACGATATTGATGAGTTTGATACTAAGAAATTAAAACGTTTTCTGGATACGAAGGATACAGAAACTCGACAGTTACTTGATGAGTTAAAAGCCGACATTCAAAATGCATTGCCCCCTGAAAATATATTTACATATCGGGTTCGTATAAAATTGTTCAGTCTGCTCTGAAGTAGCAAATAAGTGTGTTCCAGGTCAAATGGAATGATGCATTGAACAAATACATGTATTTAAAAAAGTTCAAAACAGACTTTTATAATGTCATCAAACAACAAACAGATGATGCGGCGAAGAATCTTTCAAATGATGAATTGTACAATGATGTTCTTCAACATGCTATTCAATGCAGATTATTAAATCAAACCTACTATCCACGACAGGAGACCATGGAACAGGTATAATATTAGCAAGGTCTTCATAGCGAAGTAATTTTGTTTAATTAAATAGATCAAAACTTTTGTTTTATTGAATAAAAAATCGCCACCATGCACTGTATATGGCGAATCAGGAACGGGAAAGTCATCGATTATGGCACAAGTAGCTATGGAGGCAAGTCATGCAATATGGTGACACCTGCATCTCACATATTTTATTTCTAGGTTCCGAATTGGTTTCCAAATAAGAGTTCAGTCTCAGTAATTATCCGTTTTCTTGCTACCACGCCCTCAGCAAGTGATATTCGTCGACCACTTATCTCTATCATTCAACAAATTTGCTCTATCTATCCAGATCTTGAAAGACCACATATTGATGATTCGATGAGTATTCGAGATTTAAAAGAAAAATTTGAAAAGATCCTGAACAAAATTCCGAGTAACGAGCAACTCATTCTCCTCCTTGATTCAATTGATCAACTGGGAACCGAAAATTACGATTGTTCGCAGTGGTTACCTCTGGAATACCCGTCAAACATCAAATGCATTTTATCCACAATACCGGTCATTAGTGATGAAGATGAGCATCTACAAATGAAGTACAAAATTGTCGAAAAGTTGAAGTCTCTCTTCGGTGACACTGCGATGATTCCAATAGAAGAGTTCAACGAAAATTTTGCTCAAACCGTTTTGAAATCATGGTTAGAACGTGATCGACGAAATCTCACACCTTCTCAATGGTCATTATTACAATTAAAACTAAAGAATGAGGAGTACAAAGGTGAAAATAAGTCTACTCCACTATTTATGTCGTTACTCTATGAGTTTACACTCTCATGGCATTCCTTCGACGAAATATCTGATTCGAGTTTTCTTGAAATTAAAAATACTAGTGATGCAATCAAGTACTTGTATGCTCAGTTGTCCAATAAACATGGCAAAGTTTTATTCGAAAGAACTATCGCTTATCTGCAACTGGCTGGTGGTCTAAGTGAAACTGAATTGGAAGACATGCTCAGTGCCGACGATGATGTTTTACGATCTGTGTTCGTTCATTATCTCCCACCACGTAACGTTTTTCGACTACCAAGTACTCTTTGGGTTCGTATTCGTCATGATATGTACAAGTATCTGGTAGAAATATATGTTGACAATATTGTCGTTATCTACTTGTGAGTAATCTGCTTTTCTTGTTGTACGAAAACACATGCTTTCCAGCTGATTTCTTTTGAAGATTGAACTCTTCAATTCGCATACTAGAATATGAGACAGAGCTTTCTCTCTTGAATGAATAAACGATGGCTATTTAAATAGAGCAGATTTCGTTTGATTAAGAGGTTCCTTCACGATGTATTTTCTACACTTACAATAGAAGGACAAGTGTTGTTAATAAATAAGATTATGTATATTTGGATCAAATTAAAGATCTCACTAGCAAACTATTGAACTTAAAATATGAGCTGCTGTTGGCGCTTCTCGGCTTTGACTAACAACATACACTCAACAATTCTAAGCAAATTCGTTTAAATGGAATATTCTCGGATTTTGAGTGCTCTTTACAAGAGATTCTTTTCGTATAGGTTATAGCTCCATAGATCTTAGTAGAGCAAAGTTCCAAATTACATGCAGTTCATATAGAACCTTCAGAAAATTTGCTAAGGATAGGTCTTGAAACAGTGTGCATAATTTAGGAGATTTCATATAACAGCCAACATCTATGCGTAATTTTTATCCGAACAGAATTTCGAGACTTACTTCTGTTCATTTTATGTGAGTATTATAGTAGGTAGAAATTTAAATGAGCAAAGAAACTGGCATCTACGTAA
This sequence comes from Rotaria sordida, assembly GCA_905250125.1. NCBI lineage: Eukaryota > Metazoa > Rotifera > Eurotatoria > Philodinida > Philodinidae > Rotaria > Rotaria sordida. The sequence continues at coordinate 16,995 of CAJNOL010003172.1, read as the reverse complement.
ATAAAACTAGTTTTTCTCTATATATCAAAATTATATGTCAAAAATGAGAACAGGCAAGCGTTCACTTTTATTTACAGCTTTGAAACAATAACTAACAACTATGTTTTGAACTGCCCATTTACAGTTCAGATTCTCGTCGAAGATTATGTTTTAAGAAAAGTTTCAAAAATGTTTAACAATTGCTTCTTTTTACAAGAGATCAAAAGTCAAACATTATCAAGTATCATTTGTAGTGTTCATGAAATTGATGATCCAAGTTAACACAAAAATCTAGATTTCACGATGTTGTCGAAAATCTCGAAAACTTTCTACTTGATATAAAAGTCTCAATAAGAAAGTTCTGAAATCATAACTATTCTATGAAGTGAAATGCAAGTTCGAAAAAGGGGTATTCGGTGTATCTTTCTATGAAGAACACTCAGTTTTAGTTCGTCTTTGAAACTTTGATCTTGCTGAAGGAACTCCTACGTATATTTCTGAAATAAAAATAGGTAATGATCTTATGGTTTTAGCATGTAAAGGAACAATTATCAAGATAGTTAATTCATATTTTAGATCAATGAAGTGATTTTCCAAAATCTAATCTTACAATCTACGGAAATTTACGAGAAGTTGCAGAATTCCTTTTTTCAACTTATTAATCCTCATCATTCTTTCTAGTCTCCAAAAAAGATTCATGTCATTTAAAAGCATGAAGAGTGTAAGCGAAAATGTTGAACTTTAAAACTCTTAGGAAACATTTCAAATAAAAAATGACTCCTAGTATTAAGAATAGTCTGATCTCATACTAGTTTTTCCCATCCAAAAACCTAGTTTCTTCAAAAGCGTTTAAGAATAAATGGCTCGAATTATTGTGAACAAGAATAACAGAGGCATCATTTTGGGTTCATTTGAGTTTCTTATGATTTTCAGCAAATGTTTTAAATATCATTCAGATCTACGAATTGTTGGTGAAAGCTTGGCAGTTTCACCAAGTTCATTTTTACATCTTTCCTCGTTTCCCATCAGTAAGATTTTTTTTATGAATCCTCCAAACGCAGCACAGCTATTTCTAAGACTATAACCGTGTATTATAAGACTGTAACCTCCTGAAAGAGTACATCTGAAGTCGAATTGATGAAGAAACGTATCTTAGAACGGTCATACTTTAATAAGACTGACTTGATATACCAGCTTAATTGCCGCTTATCAGTATCATCCATTGATGAAAATTTTAAGGTTCAATATAACACCAATCATTTCTTAGGGAGTAGTATCTGGAAAGTTAAATTAAAATCATACATATCTTGCGTGTAATGTATTGTTGAACCAATATGTTTCATTATGAGACGTTTCAGTCAAAGTATCGGGTTGATGCAAAAGTCTCCGCCGATTTTTTTCTTCTTCTCGATTTCAAAATTTTATTGAAACAAAATATCATCAATCAGCAACATATACACCGTTGCTATCTACTACATACTCCCATCTTTTAGGCAAATCCAGAATACCATCTTCAAAGAATTTCTTAGACAAAGACAAAAAAAAAGTTTCGAGGTCCGATTTTAGGTGGGCTTGATCATCGAAGTGTTTTTTGACCAGATGATTGCGGAGCGATCGAAACAGATGATAGTCGGATGGTGCCAAATCTGGTGAATATGGTGGATGGGGTAAGACCGCCCACTCTAATTTTTTCAGCTTCTGGCGGGTAACTTTTGAGACATGAGGTTTTGCATTATCATGAAGCAATCGAATTTTTCGTCTTTCTGGACGATTTGCCTGTAGAGCAACCTTCAAATTTTGAAGTTGTTGGCAGTAAAGCTTCGAGTCTATCGTAGTATTAGGAGGTAGAAGTTCCCAGTAGATTATCCCTTCGTAATCCCACCAAATCGATAGCATCACCTTTTTTGGGTGCAGGTCGTTTTTTGGTTTAGGTTCAGGCAAATCTTCAGGATTTACCCACTGGCGCTTGCGCGTATGGTTGACATATAGAACCCACTTTTCATCACCAGTGACTATTTGCTGAAGAAATCTATGTCGGTTGCGTTTTGACAACAAAGAATTGCATATGGTGATTCTTTGCCGTATGTTGCCGAGGTTAGTTGATGTGGAACCCATGTTCCAAGTTTATTAACTTTTCCCATTTCATGCAAATGGCGATCGATGGTGGATTGGTTGCACCCGAGCATTGCTGACAATTCACGGGTGGTTAATCGTGGATTGTCTTCGATAAGGACTTTTAATCGTTCAATATCAGATTCGATAGGACGTCCAGATCTCGGACGATCTTCTAATGATATGTCATCTTCACGAAATCTTTTAAACCAATCTCGACACGTTCGATCAGCAACAGCACCTTCACCAAGTGAAGCACATATATTGCGGGCAGCAGCACTTGCATTGTTCCCTAATTGGAACTCATACAAAATGCAGTGTCGGATATGAATAGGAATCTCTGACATGTTTTAATGAAGAATGTAAATAAAATGGGACCTTTATCAATGTCATCTTATAGTACGACACAAGCGGTATCATATGTATGAAAATCACGAATGCATAATAGCACTAGAGGGCTTTAAGAAAATGTTTAAAAAATTGGCGGAGACTTTTGCATCAACCCAATAATTACTTTTCTTCATATTTTTCAGTTTTTAATGGATTCAATGCCACGAAACCGAACAAATTCTGAGTCATTCAGTCTATGACAAAGTGAACCACCATCCGACGAATGTTACTTGTGAAATAGATGCATCATGTTTTACATTTTAATTTCATAGGAATTATGCCGAAAGCTAGTTTGCGAATCTCTTATTTTTGCAAAAAGATGAGAAACGTTCTGATTTCACAGTTTTTAATATATTCAAAATTAGAAAAACTCTCAAAATTAAAGAAAAAGTTCTCTACTTCAATTGATAATGGGCTGAGTGATACAATCACGTGTTTTGTTTTGAACACAATCTAGATCATTCAAACTTATGTTTTTTTTTTGAGAAACAAATATTCTTTTGGAATGTAGTTCCAATTGCGATTCAGATTAATCAATATTGAGGATTATATCAAGATTTTATCTTCAAATAAAATTTTTGAATATTTAAAACAGAATTTATTCTTGTTCTTCCTTTAATCTCAAAAGTTTGCTAATTAAACTAAGGCACATAAGAAGTATTTAATTTTTCCTGAAAAAATAAGTTAGAAACTATTCATTGCGCTTAGTTAGTACACTTAAAGAAATGCATGATATGATAAGGTCATTTTTAAGGCTATTCTTGTTACTGTAGTACTCTTATAAAAGCTGTTATTTTGTTATAAACTTGAATCATTTTTAAACGTCTTTCTTATGTAGTTGTCATCGCAGTTTTCGAGAAAACCAATTAACGTTGAGATTTAACGACGAACTAGTCAACATAGAACGAGTTCGACGTGCCTACTATGCCGGAAATAGTGGGAAATTTCCGAATTTGAGTGATCAACCGATCATTATCATATCGGAACAACTACTTAAGAAATATAATGCCACTTCTCCTCTTGTCGTCGATCGATGTCTGATGAAACAACAACCATATACAATGAATATCAAAGGAAAACATCGGGTGCCCAATATAAGACGAATCAACCAACTATGCATGCATATTAACTATGCATTTTGTGAACCATATTTTCTTTATGACTACAACTTTATGGTGAGTTTTCTTCATTATAGCAAAATAAGCAAAATATTTGATCGATGTCGCGGCAATATTAAACTCTATCCTCAGCTTCGATTTGTTCTCAAGCTATATGAAACGTTTTCCTTTATTTTGGACAACTATCCTACTAACTTTGCATTTGAAGTCTCTTCTCGCTTGATTCCTATTGCAGGATTACTACCAGAGTTTCTCTATAATCTACTTCAACGATGTCTAAATAATTGTACGCTTCGTATGCTAGATAGTGGAACACGATCTTCTGATTTCTATATGACTCGGTACATGATCGGTGATGCGTATGCCATCAGCGTACATCGAAGCTGTTTATTTGTACTTATTGCGGAGAAATTACTCATATATTATTTAATTGGTAAAGTTGATGAGTATGTTTTACCCTCGAACAAGTTTACATCATTCAATGTAATGAATAATTATGTTTGTCTTTATTCAAAACGATCCCTTCGTGTTTATGATTATGCATGCAGAAAAAAATGTGTTCTAAAGATGAATATCGAAGATATATTAGATGTTGAATTAATCGAATCAAGAACGCTCAATACTATACTGTTGGTGTGTGCAAAAGGTAGTAAATCAATTGATTTTTGGCGATGTTCTAATGGTACGTTGATTAAACAATATACACAAGATGATTCCATTCTGGATTGTTATACTCTTCAGACGCCATCAGATGTATTGATCAAGGTTACATTTGAAAATTTTTCATCATATTTAGTTCTGGATTCTAAGAGCTACTCGGATGAATTGAATGTTTCCACTGTGGCTACATTGGAAAAAAAGCCAGGAAAGCAGAGCATTCTTTTCAACTCTCAAATTGATGTGTATTATTCTGAGGGAGAATCATGTCTTCATTGTTTCCATTCTGGCACCAGTTATACGAAAACGATTGACAATTTACCATCTATTAGTGGTCCTTGTAAGCGACTTGTTTGTCGTCAAAAACCATCATTGACTGATGACTTTGACAGTGCACTAATATGGTTTACGGTTGATTCTGCGGTTATTTTCCATTCGTGCAACACTTACTTTAGTATTCCTGGCGAATATGACGATATGTGCGACGTTCGATTTTCAGATTTTGACTTTCCAGAAATGTTTGGTAACTTTCTATGTTGTATCAACCGAAAAACATCACAAATAAATATTTTTGAATGGCGATGTACCGATGCAAAACATATGTATCGTCGACTTGCTCGTTTTCAACTCGAACTGAAGATTTTGCATTGTGCATGCTACATAGGTGAGTATTGACACAATAAACGTTGCTACATTAAAAACACATGTATTTCTCATTATAGACTGGTACAGCGGTATTACTGTCTATTGCATATTAGAAAATGCCGAGCTACGCAAATACAATATGACGATGATGAATTTCTCGCCTGATACATCAGCCAGTATTATGGAAAATCAAGCGCATATCGAAATAAATGCATTGCAAATAATAGGAGATTTTGTGTTGACATTGAATGAGACAAAAGCGTGAGTAGTGTTGATGATAGATCAACTCATAACTATTGCAAATATTCTGTTTTCTAGTAATATGAAGATATTTAATCTATCAAATCGTTTGTCTGTAGTCGCAGAAATAAGCATTCCCTATAGAATTTCTCAATATGCAGTCGTCTCAACATATATTCTCTTGGTAGATTCAGAGAATACGATTTCCATATACTTGATTTCTTCTATGCCAAAACTTCTCTTTCGCTCGACTAAATTCAAAGAGAATTACATAAGAATATATTCATTTGCATCCTCCTTCTTCATTATTGCTACCAAGATGCAACAGACATTTGAAATTGACACGGAATCATCGCTCGAACTAAATCATGTTGCTGATCTCAAATTCGAATGTCATTCTCTGTTAAGCACGATAGTTACTGAGCTATCAACATTGTTCATCTTATCTGATGATTACTCCACATTAGCTGTTTGGAACCTAAATAAAAATAAAATAAAATATATATCAATGCAGCTCGACATGACGACTAAGATCAAAAAAATATATGGTACGCCAACTAGTATTGTGCTTTATGACTACAACCAAAGAGCGTACTTATGGTATACTACTGAAAGAACGGCAACAGTCACTCTAGAACAAGCGAGTCTTCTTGAGATAAAACATAATCGTCTAGTCCTATATGATCAAACTGTTAACAAGCTGATAGTTTATGATTTGAAGAATATGCTGCGAGGTAAAATTAGACTGAAGACGACATTGGATGCCATATGCTTGACAGACAATGGTCAATATCTATTTGGTATATCTCAAAAAGATTCCTTGCTAATGATGTATCAAGTCGACAATAAAAAATGTCTGGAAAAATTATACATTGATAACTTATCCCCATTTATTCAAGCGACAAACAAGTGTTTGATTTTATGTCGTAACAATAGTTTGATGATTATGTCAATTACTGAGAAAGGAACTTTTCAATTGAAACGGTTAAAAGATTTATTTATACTTACATGATCAGTTTACTATCTTATACTTTAATTAATTTCAGTGATACGGAACCTCGATCAATAACGGGTTCTCTGTTCGAAGAACAATATTGGCTATGGTGTTACAGAGATAAACCTTGGAAAGTAAATAACTCCTTTTGTATACATGAAAATCACTAGACTACCGCAAGCGACTCTATGAACAATGGAAAAATTTCATCAATACAAATCTTGATATTTCCGAGTCATTGAAAGCATGTATGACTTTCGCCGATCATAATTGTATCCCTGCTTGAGCCGTATTCTAGCGACATCCAAAACAATCAATTTTTTGCGAACCTTGAACCCAAATCCGAATATTCGAACGAGTTATGGTCAATGATAAAAAGAATTGAAAGTTCAATAGATAGTTAAGTAATATTGTCTTTTCTAGTAAAATAAAAAATTATAGCATGAATTATGATATCGATAAGTGTAAGCTGGCCTGCAGCGAGGAAATAGATGATGGTTGATGAAATCATATTAAGATTTACTTCTGTCAAAAATGAAGTGAAATCAAGAAAATTAATATTGTAGGACAGGAAAATGACGAATATAATGCATCAAAGACTTTTGGTCTCACTTCAACAGAAAAAAAACAGCGTCTTCGTTTCTCAGACAATGTTTTAAAATCAGCAAATATATCCCCCTGGCCAAAATAAATTCAATACTTTATTTTTTCCATAAATTTTCTCTGCTAACATGATTTGGGCTCATATTTATATCACAGATAGATATTGGAATGCTCTACTTACTATCAAAATTTCAGCTCTATCGAATGAGAATTTCTCGAGAAATTTATAAACATATCGAATGCCCTCATGAATCAATGAAACGGAAAATCAGTATTTTATTAATTTTTTCATCACTTTTAATTCTATTGAGAATCGTCAGTAATAATTAGTTAACCTATGTATGTGCTTACGACAAGAAATATCTTAAGATATGGCTTGTTGCAAGCACATGCACCGGTTAACTAACCATTACTTACGATTCCAAATAGAATTAAAAATTATAGAAAAATTAATAAAATACTGACTTTCCGTTTCATTGACTCATGAGAGCATCCAACAAGCTTGTGAATTTCTCGAGAAATTCTCATTCGATAGAGCTGAAATTTTGATAGTAAGTACAGCATTCCAATATCTATCTGTGATATAAATATGAGCCCAAATCATGTTAGCAGAGAAAATTTATGGAAAAAATAAAGTGTTTAATTTATTTTGGCCAGGGGGATATATGTATAATGATATATGTAGTGAGTTAGAAGGAACATATGTACTATGAAATATCAGAGTTGAAACATTGTTGTCAATACGAACATGAGAAAGTTAATAGAAGGCAATGTGAGATCAATCTCAAGTAAAGGTTTGTTGATGTATGTAACTAATGTCTTCTTTCTTAAATAGTGTATACCAAATTCGAGTTTGAATATAAGCCCACTTGCACAATTTTCAGCGACATATCCGTAATCAGAGTCAAAATAAAAGTTTTAAATAGACTATAATTATTATCTACGTAGTGAACCTCCAATTAGAAAAGTGAAGCACTCAAAGAGAATCATGTATATTTTGTATATCTCAGATTACGGTATTTTGAGACATGTCTTCAACACAACATACTTATAGTCACGATGGTATTGAATTAGAATCCTAGTAGAACTAAATCTTTTGGATCTAGGTTTCATTCATCTGTAGTCTCAAAAAACTAAATAGACCGACTCACTTTAGATCCTATAAATGCAATTGTGCCATGCCAATTTGCGATAACACAATGAAATATATATTTGAATGAAGCTAATATTTTAACAAGGATGGCGATGGATAATAGCACGATTAAAAAAGCGATGTACAAACAAACATAATTAAGAATGTTATTTTTGATGGAGCATTATGATGAGGTCTACTTTTTTATCAGTAAAAAAGAAGTCTTGAAGGAAATTGGATCTTTAAAAAGTCAATGTAGTTGTGTTTTTCTACGTTTTCAATTTATGGAAAAAAATGAAAGTCAGTCAAAACTTTACAAGCATTAAATAGTGAGGAGGGCGTGATTCTATAATTTTGATTCTTTGCCAATATAATTAGCATAGGAAATAAGGACCATTAATAGTAAATTGAAATAGTATACGTTCCAATATTTACTTTTGACTATCGTCTTGCCAGAAAGCCTTGATACTTATCCAACTATTGAAATATGAATGATTCTCTTCATTGTGTCAGATCATTGATTCCATATCTTCATCGTCAGTTCACTCATCATGTGTCAAGAGAGCTCTTCTCATCGGTAATAATATGTACGGAAAAGGCGACCAACTTCGATATTGTATCAATAATGCTCATGATCTTGCTGATAAGCTGCGCAGAATTCACTTTCAAGTGGCACTTCATGATAATGCGACCTACAAAGAAATGAATACTATGATTCAAGATTTGATTCATGATATTTCTGTTGGTGATCTTATTGTTGTCTTCTTTTCTGGTCACGGAATACATTTGAACGGTCAAAATTTTCTTATGCCTATCAGTGATGATCGAATAAAAGATTCTCTAATGTTTGAACATCAGACTATCAATGTTCAAGCAACAATTGAGAAGATAATGTCTCGCCATCCTGTGGGAGCTGTATTTGTGTTCGACTGTTGTTACTCCTATCTCGTCGACGACGAAACTGTAACAAAAGATGCCGTTGATTATGGTGGACTATCGAGCATGGCAGACATTGATGATGCACTCATTGCTTTTTCTTGTAATGTAGACAAGACAACAAAAGAGAAGTCAAATAATGATCGGAATAGCATTTTTGTTGCTCATCTCCTGGAACAAATTGATAAACCTAATTTAAATATAGACGAAGTGATGTATGCTGTCTGCAACAGTGTCATGAAGGAGACCAATGGCAACCAGCATCCTTTCTGGACCAGCTCTATGCAAAGTTCAAAAATCTACTGCAACTATCAAAGTGAACTCAGTAAGTTTTTGTGTCGAAAAAGGAAAGATGAAAAGTATCACATTTCAGCAGCGTGCTATGATTGTTAACATACTACTGAAAAATCTTATTCCTTATTATAATGAGTTTAAATCAATCTTTTGGGTGTGGGTGTGGATGTGGGTGTGGATGTGGGTGTGGATGTGGGGTGTGGGTGTGGATGTGTTTCTTATCTGTATTCATAACCACACCAACACCTGCACCCATACCCGCACCCCACACCCACCCACACCTACCCACACCCACACCCACACCCCCACACCCACACCCACACACCCACACCCCCACACCCACACCTAGGGGTGTCAGGGTTCCCGTTCCTCAAGGGTTCCGTTCCCAAGGAACGGGAACCCACTTGGTTATTCATTTCTATGCATGTTTGAACGCGCTTGAGTTCATAGACATACTTTTTCTTTCGTTTTGAGCAAGTCACTCAGGGTTCCCGGGCTCCTAGGAACGGGAACCCACTTAGTTATTCATTTCTGTGCATTTTTGAACACACTAGAGTTCATAGACATGCTTTTTCTTTCGTTTTAAGACAAGTCTCTCCGGGTTCCTGGGTTCCCAGGAACGGGAACCCGCCCCGGGTTCCTAAGAATGAGGAACCCTATTGCAAATCGTTCAGAATAGAAATTTAGGTGTGGTTCCCAGTTTTTGGGAACCCGGTATGGGTTCCCGTTCCTGGGAACCCGGAACCCGGTGCGGGTTCTCGTTTCTGGGAACCCAGGAACCCGGAGAGACTTGTCTCAAAACGAAAGAAAAGCTATGTCTATGAACTCTAGTGTGTTCAAAAATGCACAGAAATGAATAACTAAGTGGGTTCCCGTTCCTAGGAACCCGGAACCCGGTGCGGGTTCCCGTTCCCAGGAACGGAACCCGAAACTGACACCCCTACCCACACCCTACCTAATTGTGTACTCGATGTTCTTTCGTTATTTGTTCATGAGAAGCTTGAGAAAGATTAGGATACTGTGAGTAGAAAACTTGTAATTTTCGATATTTCGAAATATCAATATTTTTCAACTTTAGCCTATGCCATCATAAAACTTATGTTTATTGTAAAGTAGAAGTAAGTTTCTATTCAGAGCATAAATAATTTTCTCAGATCTCATTAATCCCATACGCACGTCTGTCAAAAACGAATTCAATCGTTTCACATTAATACCGTACCAGAATATATTTAAAAAGTTGATTTTTTGAAAGTTCTAGCTAAATTGTCTTATAGATCATTAACATCGATGGATATTATTGAAAGCTTTATGAAACAAAATGCGTTTTTTGTATTGTTTTCTGCACACTGATCTTAATTTTATTTAAAGAAGAGTATAAAAATTATTGACAAAATCTAGTATTATCGAAAAATCGCCATTTTTGTTTAAAATGAAATTTTGGTTCGATTGAAAGGGTATTTATTAGAAGTTTTGATGGCCAGTCCTCGCATGAAAAGTCTCTGTATCACATGGTTTGTAAAGTCTCATTCGAAAGCTAACTTAGAACCATTTTAAAAACTTGTGACGAATATGAATATATCAAAAATATTAAATATGAACATTTTATAACAATATTTTTCATTGATTAATAATAGGAACCGCAGTTAACTAGCGAATGATTGAAAATAAATATTAATCTCTGTATTTTTGTGTAATATGTCAGTTTAAAATTCATTGCTTAGACTTTATCTACTGCTAAAAATTCTTCGTTTAATTCTATGTAAAAGGATATATGATTGTTTCTGACGTGAATAAAAAATGACGAGAAAAACTTTCACTGCAATCCCTATTGGATTCAAATGCAAAACTCACTGGAATCACTTCAATAATTACGAAGAGACATTGTGATGTCTGTCATATTATGTGTTGGGTAAAACTACCGCAATGAAAAACTTTCTAGCATCACATATTGTCTTAAACATGTATATGAATTCCTTGATCTCATCATTGTCCGACAAACATTTTCAATGTTTTTGCCACAGTTTATGACAAAGTCTAAGGATGCATCGATAGAAATGAAACACTATGAAATCAAGAAAGAATAATCTCCGATTGTTTGTGAGAAAATACCCGAATAATTCTCAGTTCTATGCACTACGTGTTTCTCAAGAACTGGATAAAATGACTATTTATATTTTCTTATCAAGCTGTATAGATCATCGCTTTTTTCTATAAGTCTTATCTATTGATCAGCTATTTTAATATTTTATTTGGATACAGTTTATGCATATAATAGCTCACCAACTCGTGAGCTAATAAATTCTTGAACACTAAATACAGCATAGAGTTGGCCGATTCAAAACAAAGGTTCGCAGGGTGTCTTTCATTATACTCCAGCAAGTTCATGTTCCTTCATAAAATAAGAGAAAAAGGCAACCTTGTCACATCTGATTAATCCATTTAACAAACCATCAGCCTATCATATTTGAACTAAGTCTGATCATTTGTGAAAAGCGAGAACATAACAGCGTTCATTCTAATCAGTAGATAGAAGAGTTGTCTTTTAAGTGATGCAAAGAAAATCCATAATTCGAGTTTGACAAGGAAGGGAAAGCGCGAAGTATAATGTCACATGAGAAATGCTTTCTTAGAACTTACGTTGTGGTGCATTATAGGGGTAATAAAATAGGAGCTAATTGCAGAAGACAAGGTGAACTATTGCTGGTCATCCCAAAAAAGTTATTTAAACAGCTTATTTGTTCTAATGAGCTAGACTTTTGAGATGTCACTATTCTACTCTTGGCTATGATAATAAATTTGATTACGTCAGACGAAGAGTTTACAAAAACAATATAAAAGAGCTGTTAAGAGCAACTCTCAAGATCGATACTGATATAAGAATGTCATGAGCTGATTTGACAGCATGTAATCTTAATAAAACACCGCATTCAGTGATAGAAATGATTTTTCCATGGAGACATTTCATATCGATTCAAAAGTCTGATCTTGTGAATCGATAAAGCTCTGGTCCAAAAATAACATGTATTGTATGATCTTTAAGACAAGATGAGCAATACATTTTTAATCTAGTTTCATAAAAGTATTTGAATCATTAGCTATAGCAATCTAAATCGATTCTACTGTATTAAAAAGATTCTTCCATTTTTTTTTATCGAGCATTTATATTAAAAAAGCCATGATCTTGCTTACAACATTGATAGTACTCATCAGAAGAATGACTATTTGAGAGATTTGTTCATCAATTAGCAGAAGAATCCATGAAATCTGATCGATCAATACTCACATACTATGCTAAGTGCATCGTTCTTTCCAAATATTCAGAGAGCCTCTCATGTAGAAACTTGTCCACTGCATACCTTCAGTATTTCTCTGAAATTCCTCTGAAATTTGTTAAACAGCAAGGTTGTTCTCCATAACTCTAATCTAAATGACATTGCACGAATAGTATTCGTTGATATCCAATAGTTTCACTCCACTGAAGAGCCATGCTAGATTTATCTTCGAGTTATGATTAAGAATGAAAAGTTTATATTTAGGCTATCCGGAATATATTGCACCTAACTATCCAATGTCAGAGTTGGAACAGCAAGTCACTGCTTGAAATCATTCTTTTACTATACAGTCTTGCATCAAATTATCGTTTGAAATTTTTCATTTTTGAAACAGCACAGAAATAAGAATAGATTTCTGCAGCACGTTCTGATCCACCATTTTTCATGTAGTCTGAAAACGAGAAATAATCTCAAACCACTGATAGCTTGTTGACTAAAAATAAGCGAACTAATTTATCAAATTTGAAACTATTCGTTTGTACGGTTACATTAAGTAAGAACATTATCTGCAATCCTTGTCTTGACAACAATCACAATTCCTAAATAAAAGCTTCTTTGTAATCAGTCACATTTCATATGATCTGCAAATGAAAAAAAAACAACAAAAACATTTCTATGTAGTTATCGAAAAGAAACGAATAAAATCATTCTGATGATCGTTGTAGTTATACTTTTTCATTAAATATCCAAATAAGTATGCCATCGCAAACTCTTTGCTATGTAATAGCCAACATAGACGAACATACATGTAATCACAATGATTCATATGCTGCGTGGTACTCGATTAAAATCCTCAGTTAAATCATGTATCTTGAAATAATCGCAGTGGATGACTCAACTATTCTTTTTGCTGTCAAATATTCAAATACTATGCGATTATTCATCGGAGTAGCAACTTAACTCGTTCTTTCAGGTGTTCAGAAGCATAAGTAAATGAGACCGTACTCAGAATCATTCTTATACCCTATAAACTTGACTATTGATGCTGAATCGGATTCTTTGCCTTCAAATTATTCAAGTTAGCATAGAGGATCTTACTATTCATTTTGATCATGGATTTACTATTCAAACTTTTATTCACATTGTCAACTCAAACTCTGTATTTAAACAATCAGAATAGAAGAACAAAATTTTAGTTTTGATTATTCAATTCTCATATAATAGTCAGCTGAAGATGAAACTTGGATTTTTGTTGTTTGAAGAGATTGAAACAAATTAACATAATCATAAAACTGAAACTCCTACATTAATGGTATGATATTCAACTGGAACGCTAAGTTCGATCGTTCGTTGTCAAAAGACCCACATAAATAAACGGAAACTTAAAGTTTAAAACGATGCATTAGTCATATGACTTTCTGTCAGAAAACTAACTTAAATCTTTTTTTTAAGATTGATCAAAATATGTGAAAGGGACTCTCGTATCGATCATTCTTGAATTATATGATATTCCGTCAACATGTCGACTTTGTTGTTTCTGTATAAAATGATCAAACTATTTTAACAGGGTCATCGCTTTCACGACAGTCCATTTTTTATGTGATATGAAAGCCGTCAGTTTATCTGAAATTCGTTTTCAAAAGATCAACATATCTAAACAACACCATCGTTATGATTATTCATTGTCCATACGATCTTTCACTGTACTTACCAAACTAACCTTATACTTTAAGCTGAACACAATAAATAAAAGAAAACTTGATACTTGTCCTTAGAAGTATCCACTAGTCAAGTAATCTTCAATTACAATCCTAGCTCGAATCTCTTTCTCACATGTTAAAAGAAAAAATAAACATACACCTGGTGATATGGGCTTGTCAACAGTTACGTAACCCACAATCATATCATCAACTCAAATGCTTAAATGTGAAATCATCAAATAAGTAATAGCAATCCTTGGATCATCTACTTGAACAACTATGCAATTTCTACATTAACTGCGTGGTCTTCGATAGAAACTTTCACTGCAATTCTTCATTTCAGATAGTGAGCACATATGAACTTCATTCTTTTTTTCATTATTCATTATTCATGTTATCACCAGTGAGAAGTCAATCCTCGGATCTTTCTGACAGGAATTATCGCTGTAGACGAGCAAAGTCATTCTGATCTTAATCATTCATTTTTAATCTGGTGTTTTATATTAACATTCGGTCATCTGTTTCGCTGAAAAATGACCAAAAAATGCGAATACAAATTTGCTTGGAATTATTCCCAAATTATATAACCTTCTACAAAAATGCCATAACAGATTTTTCATTTTGGAATGACTAAAATATGTAGATAGGACCTTTTCAATTGAAATCTTCATTGTATGCGTAACAATCGTGAACGGTTTAAACTCGTATTGACCATTTTCAAGTAAACAAAGGTGCTGAACAAAACTCTGCTAATTTTTATTCTAGTCGTTATGTGATCATAAAATACAACCCCGGATCAAAAAGATTTGTCTATGGTAATGAAAGTAGATGGATAGTATCCTGTTTGAAATCATTCATGACCCATGTAACAATCGATCTGAATCGGAACATGAAGCATTGCATTTGAAGCGATTGCAATAAGTGTACACAATCGTCGTGCACGTATCCATTTAACATGCTATCTTGAAATCAACGTACTAGAGTGAATTCTTCACTTGAAACAAACGCAATAAACAATGAGAAATCTGATGCTACTCCTTAGAAGTATTGATTAGTCAAGTCATCATTGGTCAAAATATCGACTCAAATCGTTTACATGGAAAATCTTAAAGTTGTTGAATATGATCCTGGTCACAATTATTCATTAAGTTGTCTAGTCTGAAGAGAAAACATGAATTAGAGTCCTTCTCCTATAAACTAAGAAAATAGATGAATAGTATCCTGATTGAAATTATTCAAGATCCATGTCAGTGTCAATTAATGTATTCACTTAGTTCATTATATTAGAAGTCTGAAAAATAAGTTGGCAATTGTCTAGCGTTAAATTTTATTTCTTAGCTATCTGTTCGTCTTTTAGAAGATCAGCTCGAATCTTTCTTTCTCAAGACAACAGAATAAATGAGCAAGGTTTTGATGATTCGAATTTTTCAGTAAGCGTGTGATCAAGTTTTTGGATTGAGAGTTCGATGTTTTCTCACTAGTGTTATCAAAATACTTTCATAAAACTTTGAGGATACTCATTATTTATAAAACATGTAGTTTTCAATCAAAATATGAGCACCTAAACTTTAATTTCAAGGAAAAATTTAGCGAACAAAACTCTATTTCTATAAACTATATATAAACCACGATGTTGTTGATCAATTTAGGGACTCACATCTTTCATTAGAAAGGTAGAGGGATTAGAAAAGAGAAACTTGCTGCTTTGTCGATTTCATCAGTTATGTAATCACTCTCTATAACACTAATTTCATACATTTTATTTGAAAGTAAGGACCATATATAAATGTAATCTTGCTTAGACATGTGAATCAAAACTATAATCTACAATGAGAAGGACGCAATATATGCTTTGATACGAGCAAATTGAGATAAGTGGACAGGATCTTTCTGTTTAGAACTATTCATAAGTTTTGTGAGACATAGGTCATGAACTTGAGCAGTAGTATTTGATGGAAACAAACAAAATGAGCGAATGTAACGATTTTTAGAACTCTCCATATGCTATATAGTGGTCTTTTAAGAGTCTAGCTTGAATCATTCATCTTGAGATAACTGTGTTAGATGAATATATTCTTCTTTTTAAAATATTTTCATTATTCATGTAGACTTCAACAGAGGTACCAACTAGCTATTCTTCGCCTTGAAGTGACCAAAGCAGGCGAAAAGATCTTTGGTGATGATGCTTCGGCTTTTTCTGCTGCTTTTGGACATTCATTTTCTATGTGATCGTTCGTCTATATACTGGCTTGGGTGTTTTATTATAAAGTTATCAATATATGCGAGCATAACCTGCTCAGAATTGTTCATATGTTTCGTAATTTACTACTACAACACAAACAGAAAATATTTATGATCAGCTAACCATGAGAAGTGTAAAGAAATTTGTTGACCATTATGATATGCTTGCCATTCGTGCCGCCGACAGTCGTAATGCTACTGCTTCTGAGGATCGTTATTAGATATAACAAATTACTGTGTTGATTGTCATCGAAATAATACTAATATAATAATAAAACATTTCAAAATATAACAGGTTCAGGGTGTGGGGTGTGGGTGTGGGGTGGGTGCGGGTGTGGGTGTGGGTTTGGGTGGGTGTCCGTGTGTGGGGTGTGGGTGTGGGTGGGTGTGTGGCTGTTCCCTGAATGCGCACCCACACCCAAACTCACACACCCACACCCACACCCACACCCACACCCACACCCACCCACACCCACACCCACACCCACACACACCCACACACACCCACCCACACCCATACCCACACGCAGCCACACCCACCCACCCACACCCACCCACACCCACACCCACCCGCACCTACACACACCCACCCACACCCATACCCACACGCAGCCACACCCACCCACCCACACCCAGCCACACCCACACCCACACCCACACCCAGCCACACCCACACCCACCC
>CAJNOL010003171.1:11023-25897 GCA_905250125.1 Rotaria sordida | reverse complement strand
TTTTTTTCATGCATTTGTATAACTCTTAAAATGAGAAAAAAAATTGGCTATGATTTTGTGATAAATAAAAAGAATTGATTTTTCTACTATCATGATCCATGCTTAGTTGAAATGAAATTGTTTTGTTTATTTATTTACTTCTAGACTAACATTAGATCTTCTTTTAGGTTAGAAATAAAGTTCTATGTGTGTAGTATCATATATCCAAAGATCTTCGTATACCTTCGTGTTATAAGCAATTGGCAAGGGATACCATGAGAGGATCATGTTATCATCTTATCTCTGCTCCATCTGATATTTTAGTACTGAAACTTTTAGGAAATACTTCGTCACTCTTCAGGCATCTTTGCTGTAATTTTCAAGCAAATTGGTTGAATCTAACCTGAGTTACATGTATTTTACTGGAAACTAGACTTGACACACGGTCGAAGATTTTCAGTGGAAAAGTAATATCTCAACCGTTTCAAAAGATTTCTATACAAATTTTATACCATAGATAGCTCTTGAGATGGGCTTTCAAATGAGATATTGCGCAATAACAAAACGCTCAAAATGACTAAGATATAGGAATTACACGATGAACATGATGTTCGATGCATAGCTCCGTTAGACGGCAACCAACCAAGTCCGGGCTGGTGCTTACGATCAGGTTTAATCATGACTCACACGCCTCTAAAATATCAGCTCAATATCATTCACTTTTATGCTAGTTCAAGGGGGGTACCTACTTTTGTCCAGTACTGTATATTCACTGTGAAGAACCATTACAACGAAGCCATGCCATTTTTACAACCACTTGAAGATTTTTTTTTGGTAATTTATTGAGATAGATTATTTAGGTTTTGAAGTTAATTATCGATGAACTATCTGAGAAATAAAACTAAGAAAGAAAGAAATCCTAATTGATAAATTTTCTTTAAAAATATATTTATTAATGTAACGTTATTTAAATTGAATGAAAAAATTCTATAGAAATAATGGTAAACTTCATCCATGTTTAATGAAATATTTTCAAGTTAGATTAGATTTTTAAAAAAAGAATCAAACATTTATTTAATCAATCTATTATTTTTTTTTCTTGATTATAGTTCAAATTGAACCTATAGTCGATCAACGATTACGAACATTAATTGATCAAGAATTAAAAAGATTTCCTATTAAACAAGAACGATTCAATAAACCATATTGAAGAACTTAACGAAAATTTTATTAAAAATCATTCCAATTCATAATCACATCGTCATTAAGGTAAATATCTATGATTTATTTAGTTTACTTACAATTTAATTCATATTTAGCTGCCAAACTCATGCTTATTAATAATCGAAACGAATAGTCTCAAACCTATTCTATTCCTTTCAGGATTAAATTCAAATATTATCGATCAAAATTTAAAAGCTTTTTTTTGTTTCTTTATATGTTCGTCTTGGTCTATCCTATGTCAAGTATGATGTCCAACTATCTATGAATATATGCAATAAGATCATAATGGTTGAATTCAATCTTCAATAGTTGAAATATATCGTCTTGAATGTAATCGTCTGTGTCCACCGGCAAATTTATTTAAAACAAGTCGATCGTTCAACGTTTTAATCAATCTCAATCATCAGCACTACCATCATATTCATGGATTCAACGTTCTCCATCACCTTCATATTCATCTTAACATAATCAAAGAAATGGTGATGAACTTCTATCACATAATCACAATTAATTAACGGTCCATTTTCTTTATCTCCTTTATCGAAATATGTCTGTGGTCTCTAGCAAAACAAATAAACTCTTATTTGTTCGTCTATCGCCTCAATATATCTTCTTTCGTTTTTTTTCTCGTAACCAAAAAACAATATGAAAAAACGCCTTAAGCATCGTTTTTTGTTTTTTTTAAGGACATATTTGGGTGTTGGAAGATTTTACATTGTATTTTTTTTGTTAAAATAAACCATAAGTAAAAGAATGAGCGTTCATGGAAATTTTTTTCATCGTTTTTTTTATTTTTTTATAGATTAATGTCCGATATATTAATAAAAGAATTCTTCTACTTGGAAGTCGTTCGAGGGGAAAAACTCTTTTAATAAAACGTTTCGAAGAAATATGTTTATTATAAAAAATAAATCATGATGAATTTATTTATAGAAGAAGAACAACTATTCGACAAATATGAACTAAAATAAAATCTAAACATAATCAATTATTTGACTTATATGAACTTGGTGCGACATTAGCTTTTTTATAGAAAACATTTTATATGAGTACTCTTTTTTTGTAAAATAATTTATCTTATTTATTCAACACAACCATCGACTATTTCATTTCTATTTTAACAATTAAAACGAATATCAATTAAACTGAAAAATATTCTTTTAATTTTTAATCAATCAAAATATGAAATTAATTCATTAAGTAAAATAGCTTTGATCGATTTATTTCATTTGGATTCGTTTTCGAACGGGTCAACTTTATAGAATGAAAACAAATCATTCAACCAGAATCGATTTATCATCATTACTTTATTGGTTAACAATGGAAAAATAGTTTCTTTTTTTTGCTTTTATTAATAATATAATCCATGTTGAATGTTGTTTCTACATAGAACTATCCACAATTTTTTCTTCAGCTGATTGCAACATTATGACAACATTAATGACAATGATTGATAAATATTTTCATCTCTTCATTCTATATTATCTCCAATATCAAAATCAACTGGTTCTGCAACATTTACATTAAACGATTCATTATCTATATGTTTTCTTAATGGACTTGGTAACACTTCGACAACAACAATATTCAACAAATCGTCTTCAACTTTATATTAGACATTTCACCGCTCGACCATATAATTATAATACAAATTCAACATCAACAAAACGATTAACTTATTGAACATTACCTCGAAACATTAGTTCATTCTACTGATTTAGCTGAATATTATCCACCTTCACAAATTTTAATAGACTCTTTTTAACAATAAAATATGCGTTTTGCACCTCTACCAATTGTTCAACAGCCAATCAAACGTCTTTTATCATTATCAAGAACAAAACGACGAAGTTATATGAACAACTTATTTTGTTTTTGTTTTTTAAATAGCATTAAATTATATGTTGGCTATGCATACAAGTCAAGAATTTAATATAAATATACTTTATCAAGCTATATCTATTGATAAACCAATAGATAGACAAATATTTCTATTTTATAGACAAGAACTTGAAAAAACGATCATGTTCGGTAGACGAATATTAATAAAAACATTTATTGTTGTGTTATTTGAAGATATGCTCTTATTTTCATAATTAAATATTTCATTTTCTAGTCTTTTTCTCTTCTAGATGGAACAAAAGCCGATAATAAGACCATGATCAAATAAGAATAGTGCTAATGGCAAGTTAAATAAAATTGAGTTGTCAATCAATATAATTTCTTTTAATAGGAAATATTTGACTTGAGAATAAATCATTTTCTATTGATATACGAACAGTTTCTATTCGAGAACAATCGCTTATTTCAACAAGATCTAGACAATGTTATTGATGTTAACATCCAAAGAAGAAAACGAAACCAGTAGGGAAAAAAATTCAAACAAGTATAATTAAGAATAAATGAAGCAAACAACGTTTCTATTCGATTTTTCTTTTCGATGAGCACTAATCATTTGAAAATAGAGCTAACGTCAAATATTGACATTGTTTATTTAAATTAAATATTTTAATATTAAATTTACTCGAGAATAAAAACATGTCAGAGAATGACACTGATCAAACATCATTTTATCCAATATATGTTTATTATTAAACAAATCTAAAATTTAATCGATAGTTATCAATTTGATAAATCTCTTAACTATCTTACATTATTAACTGAATAACAAATCTATTAATCTACTTGCCATTTATATACCTATCGATTTCATTTATACAACGAAATCATCAGATAAATTATCTAATGACTATGAACTATTTTCTCAGGATACTTCAACACATGTTGCCAAACATAGTAATCAACGTAAAATGTTTATTATTATGCTTGAACAATCTGATTAATTTATATGAGAGGAAGTATATTGATTGCATATTAAATTATTTTCTATAATTATTAAACGTTTACCATTAAAGTCTAGTTTAATAACATCGATTGATGATATTCTTTCATTATTAGAATCTCATTTAACTACGTTTCAATTAACAACAATTAACAATGATTTTCTAGATTTCGTGGATTATTGATTATAAAAAGAAAATGAATATTTTCTTTCTAGGTAATGATTTACTCATATTTAATCATCATTCCAAGAAAGTTCATCATTTATATAAATTCGTCCATTATTAGATTGTCTATTTACACTTAATCAAAATTCAATTCAATTAATCGATAGTAAAGAACAACAATCTGTTTTTATTTGTTTACTTTTAACAAAAAAAATAATTATTTTTCATAATTACCATGTGTTTGTTGACCATTATTTAATATTCTTCTAGGTATGCCATCTCTCCAACAATTAAGTAATAATCGCCAACGAGTTATGTTAATAGAATAAGCCTATGCACTTATTTCAAACATTTATCCATGTTTAACACCAAATAAAGAATTTTATCAAACAATATTATATTATAATCAAATTCATGTGTTGATCGATCTATTAAGAATATAAATGGTTGAATAATCTGCTCGACAATATAGACCATTCACAAATGGTGCATATCATTTATTATTTCGACCATTTAATTCTCTTGGTCGTTATACTTTTCTTCGACAACAATTAGCTAAAATAATTTATGCTCAAGATTTTTATCGAATATTTCTTTGTAAATTAGTTAAAGATGAATTTATATTTGGTTATCGATGATCATCATCAAGTGAAATTTATAATGAAATATCATTATTTCAATTATTTGATTCTTTATGTCCTTTACCAAATGATGTTCAATCAGATTTAATTTCAATCTAGGATTATCTTTGTTCAAAACTTTATTTTATTCGTTTTATTGGTTTAATTGATAAACAATATATTAATCGAACATTGTTGTGGACAGAACGTTTAAATCATTTAAATGAAATATTTTTGAAACCATATAAGAAAATCAATTGAAATAGCTTGGACACATTATAAACTTGAAATAAAAAATCAGAAACGATCGAAAGAAAGAAGATAATAAAATATAACAAATAGATACAGAAATATTGCTCGATAATAAACCCTTACCACTACCAAAATAAACAAGAACGATCAGAAACATTACATTCGACAGTAATAAAATTTCATGTTCTTTATTGCATACTTCCTCATTTAAGTAAAGCATTCGACGATGATTTGTAATTTACTTAAGATAATGTTTTGTTTTCAAGTTTGCTTTCTTTTTTATTCATGCAATACATACTAATCGGTGAAAATGTTCAGCTATTAAACGTTCGATGAATTTTGTGGGTACAGCCAGACCCACAAGGTTGTTTTTTCGCTTACTGCTACCCTAATATCTATCCTTTTCTGAGCGATCTTTTTTCTAATTGCTGGTCTATTAATGATACATAGAAGCCATATAAAGTTATGCGTACAGATCTCAAAGGAAAAAAATTCGAGAGTGGGTCTGTATGGACCCCACAACAACTTTCGTATTATACAGATGATTTTTACTCTTGACGAACCTTCCCTTTGTTGTTTCTAGGGTTTATTTTCCAAACGATTCGTTAATTAGTCAGTCACTGCCAATAGTGATTCGAATATTGTTCTTATACGTCTCTCAAAGATTTTGTTATATTTTGATCGAAATATTCTTGCCATTGCTTCTAGTTATAATGACCGTTCTCGAGTTTTCTTCCTTGAAAACATATTAAATCTGAAAAATATACAGGCAAGAAATTCTTGTCGTTTTTACTATGAGTGACTGTATATATATATACTGATATATGTGAGAGCATTTACTAGCTTGTGGTATAATCAGACTTGTAGTTTCTTAAAATAATATTTTAAATTCATAATGCTATTATAATCCCTTCTTAACAGTGTCTCGTAAACTACAAATATTTTCACGTCAAGATCTGTGCCAGTGTACCCGTATCTGAAAGGTCATTATAGATATCTTCGATTCAGGGGCGGCACGAAGAGGTCAAAGCAGGACGAGAAGTATTTCCAAACAATGGGAGAAAAGTATGATCCAATGTAATAGGATTCCTAGGCGATTAAAATTGGATAAACCTATTGCGCATTTTTTCTTCGAGTTAGACATGCAGAAAATATTACCGCATTTCGATCCCTTTTACATAAAAGTCAAACGTTTGAGACAAGTTCATAAATCTCTAGAGAATATAAGTGTAGGCGTCGAAAAAATTGTTGAAGTAGCACCTTTTTCTAGCAGAAATGTTTACGCGTTCAGATAGAAAAGTGTCTCAATCTTTTTCGCCATGCTCGCGATAACTGTTAGGCAACATGATGATGACTATTGGATTTCATTAGAAACTCTCGAGCTGATACTAAGTTTCGAAAAATAGGCAAACTCATGTTGCCGCCGAAGGCGACAGGAATTTGAATTATATTTCGAATGTTGTACTCGTCATATAAGTCATCGAATCAATTCTTCTTTTTTTCACCAGATTTTCAAAATCTTTTTCAGTTCATTTATTCTAGACAAGATCGAAAAAGCTCGCACAGTTACTTGAGAAAATATTGAATAAATGGTTTAGAACTATGTTGCCAGAAAACATTCGACATATTTTAAAAACATCTCGATTTGTCACAGAGAGTAATCAACATTTTTTGATAAGTTCACTTGTATTGCATAGATGAAATAGTCACATTAACCTTTTGAGGACGGATGGGTTATTTTTGACCCATCTATTCTTCAGTAGAGAAAAAAATGTTTAGTTCACATTAAACTATTAAATATGTCAGGTCATTAAGGTCATAAACAACTGCATTTGTCATCTCATAGTTTTCTTTCTTTCCTTCTGTCATATAAATTCTTTTCAAATATCCTTTGTTCTTACTGCAAAGATGCAGTGACGCCATAATTTCTTTCTTTTCCTCTGATCTTTTGTTTTTCGAGAATATTCTCATTCTCTGTTGGGTATATATATACTCCCGTTCTCATTGAAGAATTTACGTTGTTCTTGAATTTGCAAAGCATATCATTTCTCTTTCGAAGTTGTATTCTTTATTTCCTTATACCGTTTTTACAATTAAAACTAAACAAATTGAATTCTATAGAAAAAAAAAAGAATTCGAGTCTTGAGCTTCACATCCGAATGCAATAGAAACAAGCATGACTTTGATTTTTATGCAATCCTCTTTGAGCCAAATGAAATAAAATGATCGAAGAACTACTTTCTGATTCAAAAAAAATTCCGTCCTCAAAGGGTTAAATAAGATCTTCACTAAATCAAACAAACCGATAGACTAAACCTTTCGAAACAAAAAACAAAAAGAAATATTCTGCAAACTCTCATAACTTAGAGAAAAACGGAGCTCTGCAGTTTACCCAACGATAAGAGAAAGGTCTAGCCGAAATCTCTACAAATCCTGGACGATATAGGCGAACTTTTCTCAAAATCGGAGGATACTTATCAGAAACTGTCATCAATAATTGAAGAAAACTAATTCGTAATTAGCTCCGAAATCATAGAAATCTCACTAGAAATTCTCTCACAAATCGGAGAAACTTCTGCAGAAACTCTCTTCACAATCGGAGAAACCTAATTCGAAATTTCTCCAAAATGGAAGAAACCTATCGGAAAATTTCTAAAAGCAGGAGGGGTACCCTTTCCCAACCCCTCCCCCGCTCCTGCCCTAATCCGCCACTGAGTGACATCACTCGTTCATTTTGTCAATCGTACATCGATTTATTTCGTTGTTCTGTTTGGTTGAATTGAGCTAGGATTCGATTGTTGAGTCAAATTAAATGATCTCGTCGAGCAAGCCAGCCAGACGACTTAAGTCTGTTTTAAATAATAAAGCAATCAGATTGATTAATTCGGCATTAATTGTCGTAGCGGGTAGAAGCTCTGTATAAAATCAATATAATGACAATCTTTATATTTATAAAATAAAGATAAACAAAATGTTTATCTTTATCTTATAAAGAGAAAATAAAGAATAAAGATTTTATTCTGTGATAGGTAAATAGATCAATAACTAGCATAACAAGAGGAGATGTTGATCAATACCTTTTATTATCATCAACATCACTTCAATATGTCATATTATTAACAAATGAAGGTGATACGTGAAAAAATATATTCAAACAAGGTTTTCTGTATATCGTTATTTGTATCTATATGATAATATTTGTGAGCTATTTGGTAAAAAATTAAATGTTAGGTTCTCATAGAAAAAAATTTCTTTATTATTTATTTTATCATTTATTTTTGAAAATAAATAAATCATTCCACTTTATATTTATAAAACAAATATAAAGATTCAATTTATCTTTATTTTTTAAATGATAAACATTTATTTATTCATTTTTATCTTTGAAAAATAAACAATTTACTTATCTTTGTTTTATAAAAATGAAGATTTTATTTATATTTATTCTTTATTATAAATAAAAATAAATTAAAACTCATAAAAACGACAGATGAATCGTTTCCTGACAAGGACATCATCAATAAATTCTTAACAATAAACAACGGCTTCTTAGATAATCGTAAAATATTGTTCATCGAATAAATTCTATGAAGGTTATTTTTTCTTTATTTATTTATTCAACTTATACTTTTAACAAAAAGATATTTTTAAAACTACTAAATAAAAAAGAGTCCGTTATGCTAAACTTCTGATGATGAAACTGATTTCTAAGTAGAATCAGATTATTTTTTACAAGTCAAATCTAATATAAATAATATCTGATCTATTACAAGACATCAAGCAAATTTTATTCGAACGTTGTTCATTGAAAAAGAACCATCAGACTACTTTTTTCAATCAGAGCCTTCTAGCTCATTCATCTGCATATTCCTTTCCTTCTCTTTTAACAGGCTTAAAAAAATTTCATTTTTTTATTATTTATTTTAACAAAAAAAAATACGAAGGAGAGCCGAAGAACAAGCACATCAATGACTGTCCATCTTCAATACCAACCCGCCCTGAGGCGAGACCACCATCACTAAGCTTCATCCACCTATCCAGCTATCCGACTCGGCCTCCCACAATTGGTCCTCCAAATCGTCCACCTGACCCTCCCATTCGTTCGCTCGAGCCTCCCATTCGTTCGCTCGAGCCTCCGATGCGTCTGCCCGAGCCTTCGATTCGTCCGCTCGAGCTTCTAATGCGTCTGCCCGAGCCTTCGATTCGTCCGCCCGAGCCTTCGATTCGTCCGCCCGAGCCTTCGATTCGTCCGCTCGAGCCTTCGATTCGGCCGCTCGAGCCTTCGATTCGTCCGCTCGAGCCTCCGATGCATCTGCCCAAGCCTCCAATTCGTCTGCTCGAGCCTCCGCCAACAGAGCCCGAGCTTCCCATTCGTCGACCTGGGTCTTCAACAGCTTGATCCAAGCCTCCCAGTCTCCATCTAGAGGCTGTTGTTGGGTGATTGGTGATGTTGATGGAATCTGAAATACACGACATTAAACAATTAATATAAAACAAAAAGAACGAAAAACAATAAATAATCGGATGCAAAAAAAAGGACTGAAAGAGTGGTCACTAAGATGATTGATTGCGAGAAAATATCGAAAGAATTGGGAAGTAAACTTGAGTCTAGTCTCAACAAAGTGTACTACTCTTCTAATATTGTCACTCTATTCGTACCGTGTTTGTATCAGTCGTTTTACTCATTGTTGTTGTTTGTTCAATGTTTGACTTGATGAGAAAAGTAATAGAAGTACGAGTGAAGAAAATTGTTTATGATGAATAAATAATGTCAATGAGAGAAACAATAGAAAGCATAACTATCAATGAGCAGCTTTTTTTTTTCTCTCTTTCTTTTTCTCTGCTCTGAATGATTGGTCCGAAGAGTAAAGTGAATAAAAAAAGGTCAATTATCGAACATAGTCTTGTGAAAAAAAACGAACGAAGCGAATATATCTGCATATGGCCTCGAACACAGACTAGACCGAAATGAAAGTGAATTAAGAAATATGTTTATTGTTGGCATGTAGCAACACGAATCACATTTCGTAATTTAGTTTAATTTGATCTAGTCTGCTTGATGGATGGTCAAGGTCAACGGAAACGAAGAAAAGTTATGTGGTGTAAAATAACAAGCAGCTATTTGTGAGTGAATAAAGAAACAATGGAAAATAAAAAGACGGAAAAAAATCTGATTGTTAATCGATAGATTAGATTTAAATCAATTTATGAAGAATCTGTTTCAATAAATAAAAATCAAATAAAATCTGTGTTTAAATGTTGAAAAACATGTTTCAATCGAATCAATCAAGACATAATCGATTGTAATCTAATTTATTGGGATATTGTGTTCTATGAATAGAATCCAAGTGATATCGTATGTTGAGCATGTGCAATATATATAATAGTCTATGGTCTTGTATTATACTTAACATTTGTTGAGTAAACGAGTTCGAAAAAACAATAAAAAAATTTGAGTTCCTATGTTAAAAATCGAGAAAAATCCAAGGGGGAAACAACTGACTTTTTATGACTTAAAGTCATTCAGGACATTTTAGATCATTTAGATCATTTAAGTCATAAAGTCAGTTGTTTCCCCCCTTAGCAAACGGCATATTATAAAACTGATTCAGGAGAAACCAAGCACTAAACAATCTACCTCTGAGAAATTACACGATATTGAATTTATTGAATGCAGTCAACGTTTTAATTATAATTAGATACGATCTGGTATACAAGACGAAAAAGACTCATGGATGGATACATCCATGTACTTCGATTTAATGGTCTTTCATGTTTGAAAAGCAAATTGACGATTTTTATCATATCATTATATAAAATAATATTTTAAATAATCGTTGAATTAATATAGAGCATTGTCAGTATATAATTTCCTCACATTTGATTTTTTTTTCTACTGTGTTAGATTAATTATTCAAACAAAAAGCAGACAAGGAAATTTTCCTTCTAATTAGTCTTGTTAGACTAGTACTTTTGTATATTTTTTGCTTCGATAATATTTTCATTTTGAAGAGTTCTGATTAACCTATGTGTTGCAGGTATGGTTTTCCTCAGTAACGTCCATGCTTAAATATATCCTGCCTTTTTTGTCAATCATGCTCAACAGATACCAATTGCTGAAGTGGCAACTCATTGCTATATTATTAATTAGATGTAAAACCACGAAATAATTTTCTTTTATTTACAAAATAAATTCTACTTTTCAACATAATCACTTATTCATACTGTAATGTATGCAACAATGATTTCTTCTATATTGACACACCGGAAAACGATTTTTAAAAATATCTTTGTGAACAAACGAAATAATATTTTAACCTTTTGGAATGAATATATTAGTTAAAACATCCATGATTTCTTTTTGGCTTGGAATATAAATCAACAAAACTTAACAACATCATATATTTATACTTTCTAGTTGATCTATAAACAATGTTCAATTTCACACTATGATTATCAAAAAACTGAATCCTTTTTTTTAAAAATTATATCAACTCGAAATTCCAATAATTCATCTCTGACGAAGGAACTATCCGAACTAATATTTACCGTTTAAACTCATATTGGATTTACAAGAAGAACTATATAGAAAAATTCTCAAAGAGTTCGTAC
This sequence comes from Rotaria sordida, assembly GCA_905250125.1. Taxonomy (NCBI): domain Eukaryota; kingdom Metazoa; phylum Rotifera; class Eurotatoria; order Philodinida; family Philodinidae; genus Rotaria; species Rotaria sordida. The sequence goes on along the minus strand of CAJNOL010003171.1, from coordinate 14,202 downwards.
TCATGGGTCTCTGGAGAGGAATTACGACCGTTTTACTAAATTTAGATATTGACTGAAAAATCAAATAGTGAAATTTTGCTTTGTGACTTTGGGAATATCCTAAAATTTTTAGCTGAAAACGATGCCTCTTTGTTATGATAAACGATCGTTTTTTTGGAAAACTCAATATTTCAATAAAGGAATATTCTTTTCGATTGAAACTTTCAGAATATTTCCAGAGTCATTAGACAAAATTTCAGATCGAAAATTTAGTAAAAGAATCATAACTTGATCCGAGAGGCCAATGGGTACGAATCCTTGGAGAAATTTTTTTGTCTTCCTTATGCACTAAAATAGATTCCTTTAATACTTAATATATATGGATTCTAATGAAAGTCTCTATATGAATTGTAAACACTTAATAAGATCATTTAAAAGAGAAATAATTTATTTTTGTTTTTTTCTTACTCATATCGATTTTGTTCGTATGTTTTAATAATAGTTTGATATTGTATAGGTGTTATTAAATCAAATCCATTAAATTTTGCCCATTCAACAGGAAAAACATCTAATGAATTAATTGGTAAAACATGATAAAATAATTTATCATCATTAAATAAACTTGTATCATCAATTCTTAACCACATAAGATGATCAGCAATATGAATAAGTGTTACAGAAAAAACATAATCTTTATTATTTAATGTATATATCATTTCCATTTTCATTCCTGGTTCAACACGATTATTTCCAGCAGCATTTAATGTTATTAAATTAAAACATCTTTCAAGTACTAAATTTTCAATACCATTTTTTTCTGTATATAAATTTTCAATACCATTTTTTTCTGTATATAAATTCCAATAATCTTTTGTTTGTCGAATATTTTCACCATTTATTAATGCAAGTTTATGTTCAGCAGCCCAATGTGCTGGTAATATATGTGGATGTGTTGAATATCCAATAAATGATAATTCATTAGTATTATTATCATCATCATTATCAATAATAATATCAAAATAATAATCATTATGTATATGACCAATTCTTCCAATATGAATATTTTGTTTATTTGATTCAAATACTTCTAATTTCATTCCTTCAGTAAAACGATGTTTAATTATTTCTTCTTGTTCTTTAAATAAATTTGATGCTAGAAATTGTTTTTTTGATTGACTTAAACATATATCAATTAATTTTTCTTTATCTATTGTTATTAATTTTAAACATGTTGGAATATCATAAAAATAAACTGAAGAATTATTTGATTGCCAACCAATAAAATGAACACGACGATCAAGACAAAATATATGAATATCTAATGAAGAATCTTCTTCTTCATCCTCAGTTGTATTAGTAATATATCGAAGATGTAATCGTCCACTATGATTATTAATTATTCGAACAAACCATAAAGTCCATGGACGATTTATATCTTGTAATTCAAGTAACATATCTTTTTTTAATTGTTCTGAAGGATTTAAACCAATTTCCTAAAATTATAAATAATTATCAGAAATATTATTTCATTTGCATCATATTAACGAAAAAAAGAAAACAATCGTATTTATTGTTCGATCCGAAAAAGAATTTTTGATTTATAACCAAACATACGAAAATGTCGAAAAGATTTTGATCAGTGTTTTTCCCTTCTAGAAGGACGATTTAAAACTAGACGAACACCTATATTTGTGAATATAAATACACACTACCAACTTCGGAAGGGCGTGTTACTCTCTCACGCTGTATAAAATGTTATTTGACTACTTGAATAAAATACTTAAATTCATGTTTAATCAACTAAGAAACTTAAGTATTATATTTTATTATCAATTAACTTATTCGAAAAGTTTCATCTATATAATCTATCTTATAGAATTCATTTTATAAATTAGTACACTTATTCAATCAAATATACAAACTGTCTCAACAGTCCATCGGGAAAAGCTAATGTAAATATTTCTTATACAATCCAAAGAATTAAATCTGTGCATGTAAACATTAGAATAAAAATAGTTTTATTCATGATCATATTTGAATTATCTCTACAGTTGTGCGAAACGAAAACTATAAGTCAAGTTCGGCAACAAAATGAATCACAATCAAATGTTTCAAGATTTGTTCCATATCATGAACAACAAGGTGCTGAATAATGATTGAATACTTTTCATTAGAATCATACAAGATATAATTTATTCGTGGAATAGATCAAGTCTTTGCAACAACTCGAACACTTGGTTGTACTTCATTTTTCATTGTATCAGTTTCACAAAAAAAACATTCAAATGTAACTTATAGTTTTCGTTTCGCAACTATAGCAGAGATTCAACCGTTTGAATTCTATACAAAATATTTACATTAAAACTTTCTCCCGATGAACTTTTGATTTCTTTTTTTTTTTTTACTTTATCAAATAAATAAGTAGATGGTGTTTGATTAATATTTGTTGTATCTCCTTTAATCATATTTAATTGTTTTTCATTTCCATTTAATATTGTATGATTATTATGTAATGTTGTTGTTTGTTGAATAGCTCGTTTAGTAACAATTGGTGGTGGTAACATTTATTTACTATTTTCTCTACACCAACCAATTGGATGACAACGTTGTCCATAAATATATGCCCAAAAATTGTTTGATGTATCATCATCAGGTAAACCAACATAATGTAAAAGAATTAAACTATGTGATACTAATTATATTTGTGTTAACCAATATAAATCATGTTGTATATCATAACAATATTCAAGTTGCATATCATAACAATATTCAAGTTGCATATTTATTTCAAAACCGGATTCAATTGATACTAAATAATGATCAAAAAATTCATCGGAAACAGATCGTTCACCAATATATGATAAATATTTTGACCAAAGAAAATTTGTTGAATTTAATCGGGAAATATTTAAACAAGGTTGAAGTTCATGAATGATTATTATTCGACTAGATGATGATGAACTAAAATTAGATTTTTGAGAAGTAAAAAATTTTAAAAAAAGGAAACTTTTTGTTTACTTAGTTTTTTTTTGTTGAATAATAAAGATCAAGTTTTGATTGATTTCTATTTGAACTATCTGACAATGAATCTTCTTGTATTGAATGATGTTTTAATTGATCAGTTAATGATTGTTCAATATTTAATTTATTATCATTATTAATAATTAATATTCGATTTAAATCATCATCAATTGAATCTG
>CAJNOL010003170.1:0-25900 GCA_905250125.1 Rotaria sordida | reverse complement strand
ACTGGCATTCATGTAAGTCCTTTACTCTTAATTAATAAGTCGCACAAACTTTTTCATCTAAATGAGAAGCATTCGTCAAGTAAAATCACTCTGCTATCACCTTTTCTTCCTCTGGAGACTTCATAACCCCAACCCGTTAGTTAGTTACTTCGAATCACTGGAAGCTAAGAGATATTTACCAAAGGGTGTGGGTGTGTCTGTGGTGTAGGTGGGTGTGAGTGTGGGTGTGGGCGGAGTGTAGGTGTGTGGAGTGTGGACATCTTCTTTAAGAGCACAGCAATATTCGCACGCACCCCCGCACCCACCCACACCCCCACCCCCACACCCACACCCACCCACACCCACACCCACCCACACCCCACACCCAGCCACCCACACCCACACCCACACCCGCCCACACCCACACCCACACCCACCCACACCCACACCCACCCACACCCACACCCACACTCTGTCGTTTTCGTGCTATGATTATTTTTTAGATTCGATTTATCTTTTAAAACATCTCAACAAATATTACATTCATTCACACGATTTTTTTCAAGTTCAATATTATGAATGAATCAATTTTAAATCATTTGTTTCTTCCACCTTATCTACCATCTACTGCCGACGAAGATTTTTTAATTCAAAACAACCATCAAAATGAACACATGTTATTAGAATGCATGAAAAAATATTTGAATGGTATTGACTTGGAAAACGATGGGAAAACATTACCAATATTTCATGTCCTTACAGATAACTGTCTCAAAAATTGGTGCCAATTACAGAATATTCGAAACTTTTCTGCATCAAATTTACAATCTACAATCGAACAATTACCACGAGGAAGTTTTCTTCCGTTATATTTCAATGCTCAAAATGCTGCAATTCTTATTGAAATTGAAGCAAATAAAATTAATCAACCATTAATTTCGTCTTGGCAAGTTTCACTACCTACTGCAAATATTACTTCGTCTCCTATTCCACATCTTTCTTGCTTTCCAGTAGCAACCTACAGATTAAAAAATCGAATTCAATTAAGTTCAAAAGTTCATTGTGAATTATTATTTGATTTTATGCGCAATACTATTGAATATTCGAAATCATCGAAAGCTTCTCATCAAGTAGATGAAACACGTGATATACCAGAATCCCATTATGTATGGCAATGGTGGATTCAACACTTTCAAGAAATTGAAATCAACAAAAGCTCAAATACGCCTATCAAATTCAAGAAAAAACATCGTGATCACATCAGATGGAATAATGCTAATTTACCATTTCGACGTTCCGGCTTATGGCTTACTATTAAAGTGGTTCTTCAAACTATTCTAACCAAACGCTTGGGTTCTGTCGGTACCGTTATTTATAAATTATTGATCACTCGTTTTCTGACTTATGTTATTGGTAAAATACATTCGAAAATATCCATCGATTTATTGATTCATTGTATTCGAAAAATTGTTCGAAGACTAAATAAAATCGAACAATTATCACTATCTACTCAATTAAACGATGTAAACCAATGGATACAACATACAAAAGAAAAAATACATGAGGAAATCAATATGCTTATTCCTAAATCAGATTGGCAAGAATGTATTCGAATTAATGAAGAAACAAAATACAATTCGTTCTCAAATAATTTCGATCTAAATAACCCTCATATTTATCAACATTCATGTCAAGAATTAAAAAAGTATATAAGTCATCAAAGTTTAAACAAAACATTTGAATCTTCATTAAATATTAACACAAATAATGACTTTCGTTATATTGATCGAGATGATTATATACCATTAATTGATGAACTGAGACAAAAGTTTAATTATACTATTGACAGAACCTTGACTTGTATAGAACTTTGGATTGAATTACATTTGAATCAATGGATTAATCGTCCCAAAGAATCTCAAGATGAAAGCAAGCGCTTTGAAATTCTTTTCAACTTTTATGAAAAATATCAAAGTTTAGCAGTGGATTATTATTGGTCAGACAGAGGCCATAACGATCCAATTGGTTACAGTCGATTTATTCTAACATTATTAACAATTGTTCGATCGATGCATGAAAGATTATGTAACGATTCAAGATTTCAACGATTAAAACAACATTCTATTAATATTCCAGATTTGATGCATCTATTTGAATATTTAGTTTTACCTAATCAAAAAGATATGATTCGAGCTCGTGATCTCCGAAATTATTTTAATGAATTTAGTCAGAAATCATATCCTGATTTATTATCAAAGATAGATGACATTCAAGCGTTCGGGGTTAATTATGCTCCTCAGTCACAACAAATGAAAGAAAGTATACGGAAAATTCGAATTCAAGCAGAATATGATAAACAACAGAAAATACAAGAAGTCAAAAATGCGAAGGAAAGTTACACCAATCTTATGAATTCAATAAGAGATCTCTCGTGCACGTGTGAATACGGATATGGCTATCGGCAAAAATGTGAAAGGTGTCGGATTTCAGATCAAGCGAACAGTATTCAGGTAAAAATATTCGAATGTCCATTGCCAAAAGACGATGTTGGTGCGTGGGCTGTTATTTTCGAACTACAGATGCCTACGGAAATTCGATACTATCGTGATATCATTTGGCAATTTATAAATCGTCTAAAATCTAATATCGCGCACAATATGTATCGATGGTTATCCCAAAGCCCTCATCAAGAAAAGTTACATTCTTTCTATACAGGATCAAATAACTGTAAAATTGAATTGTTATCTTCGGTAAAATCTGCCACACAAAGTCACTATTCGTATCCACCTTCCATTGCGTCTAGCTCTGTTGAAGATTTTCTATTCGAAAATAGTTTAAATATTCAAATTTCACCTACGAAACCAATGGAATTCAACAATGAATGTCGTATTTTAACACCCCAACTCGATCATCCAGATTATAAACAATTACAATGTGCAATAAACAATACAGATTTTATTCAAAATAACATCATTGCTGATTTATCAAATTGTGCAGCACGACTTAAACCTAATCAATTTATAGAATTTGGTTCGTTTCGATCAGGTCATCGTTTACAATGGTGGAATCTTTTAGTATTATTTGAAATGGATTCGTTACCTATTGCTGAAGAAAGTGTAGTAATATTAATTACTCATGCAATATTACAATATGGGCCACAGACAATCGATCAAAATTTATCGAGTAACTCGTGGTGTGCAGAAGCTCATGAACAAATATTAGATGATCATTTTATTGATGAATTAATCATAAGATTAGATCATCGTTTAGATGATTGTAAATTAAATTGGCAGAATGAATTAGTATTGGTAATTATTACAATTATTACAATGAGAATGTTAACTATTTGTAATTCAACAAGAGAAGATAGAATAGCCAATTTAGCAATAAAATGTCGTAAAATTGGTGAAACATGGATTGATCTTATTTCTGAAAATATTCAAATATTATCATCATCAGCTTCTAATGAAATTGAAAAACTGCGTTTAAAACTTGTAATTATTAGCATATCATGCCTATTAACATTTTCAACTGATTTAAATCGAATAAATTATTTGTTATTATCGAATGAAGATTTATTGTCTTTATTAAAAGCATCAACGACAATTCATGATAATATTATTTTAAATAAAAATCGATCAAACATGAGTACATTTATGAAGAATATGATGAGATTTAGTATTCACAAGTTAGTAATTCTACAACCAAAAATTGCTGAATTCCTACAAAAAACTTCTTATAAAAGTTTAAATAATTTTTCTACTATCTATTGGGCTGTTATTCGAAATAAAGGTACAATGAATGGCAGATGGAAAAAACGAACGCAAGACCCTTATGATGGTTGGTACGATTGTCAATACGAAACACGAATAATATCAATTAATTGTATTCAAGGAACGTTCTTAGTTGATGGTATGACAGTAGGTTTCTTACCTGAAGAAATAACGACAAATGAATTATTTATACGTATATTTGGTAGTTATATATTTGAAGTTCAATTAGCTGAATCACCTAAAACTTATATTACTAAACATACATATCATGGTAATGAAAAAGTTCAATATGAATTCTGTTTTAATAAAGAAATTAAACATTTGACAATCACTGAACGACATACAAAAACAAATGAAATATTTCAATTAATCTCGGATAAATGCTTTCAGACTGAATTACCAGATAGATTTGTTTCTAAACATAGCCATTGGTTGAACTTAAAAAAACAAATACTTCAATTTCGACATATAAATTTTAAAGAGCCAGATTTTTTAAATAATATACCTTATATTTTATCATTAGAAACAGGATATTTTACTACAACTACAGAGAATCATAAACAAATTTTGATTAATCAATCATCAACATTCTTTATGAATTTATTTAATCAATATTTCAATCGCCTCGATGATAAACCATATGTTTATATGATGTGTGATGGTATTATTGTTCATATTCATCTGTCTCGTTTAGGTATTGCTTTTGAATATAATGTTGAAACAAATATAATAAAATCTCGCGAATATTCCGATATGTGTATAAGTAAAAATCAATGGTTAGGAACATTTACGTCTTTGACATCGGGTCTTCTCTTATCACCATTACCAGTCAATAAAAATATATTAGGTAACTATCCATATCGAAAATTAATCGTACCTTTTGGTAATGTTCAAAGCAAACCGAATCCAAACATAAACCATCAAATTGTTACTATAGATCGACCATCTACAATGTCATTTTCTTATCAATATTTCGTTTTTGTTCTCAATGACCGATTAAAAATACTTCAGTCAACCGATAGTCCTACGGGATGGCTTTATTTAGCATTATTACATGCAATGACTTCACATCCTTTACCAGATGAATATACAGGTATGACTGGAATGGAACGAGCTTTTCAATTATTAAATTCAGCTGGTTGTTATTCGGATCAACCTTTTGATGAAGTTTCGTTAAATATTCTCAGTCAAATTGCATTGATTTCACCGAAGGTTAACTATTATCCAAAACATTTGACTTGTATGGAACAAATAGATTGGAATGCAAATGGTTTACCCTATTCGATGCAACATTTTGGTTATTACTTAATAGCCAAAAAACTAATCGAAACAAGTCAACTGTTTAATTTCATGTATCCATCAATGTCGTCGAATAAAACTCCAGAACTATTTGGAAGAGGAAAAAACAATGAAACGTTATTGAAAAAACTTTATTTCGATTATCGAGATTCATATAATCCATTAGCAAGATTATCTCAAGAAATGGAAAGAGATACTTTGAAGAGTATTCAAGTGAATTTATATAGCTCACCTTCGGAATATTGTAAACATATTAATAACTATAATGTTGTTTATCTTGTAAATGACTTATATAGTTGTGGAAATGTTAATCTTGTAGACTGTTCAAATCGACATTGGTTACCTTTATCTCAATGGATGACTAGTGAAAATAATTTAAAAGATATTTGGATTGGCTTATTAAAAATGGCTCATTGTATTAGAATTCAAGCGACTGTCAATGATACAGAAGATATTCAACGATTCGAAAGTCTATTAGATTTTCTTCATTATATTTCTAGCAAACGTAATGTCAATCCATTTTATTTACAAATGTTAAAGACAGCATTGAAATCGTCGACTATATTGTTAGCAGGGATTACATTTCCTTCTTTTGTTGTTTACACAGATATCAATGAAATTTCTTTTAGAAAAGAACGTATTGATATAATTTACCGTTCTAATTCATCAGAAAAGGTGAAAATTTTGGGTAAAGCTGCACTCTGTTGGAGAACAAACCAACAATATCCAAGTGATTGCTCTTTAGCAACTCCATATGAAGTTACTGAAATCAACCGATTATTGAAATTGTGGCGATCTAACGAAGAACTTCGATCATTTTTACAAGCTGTGCAAGATCTCATTCTTTCCGTTCCGATAGCACATTTTCATGTTCAACCACCATATCATCCTCAAAAATTTGAGTGCGAGCTTGCTGAAAATCATTATCAAATACAAATCAAACCTACAAAAAAATCAATCGATTCAATACTTTTACAAAAAGCTAAAAAGAAATTTCATAATTTCAATTCAGGTCATTTTAATTCGAGAATGAAATCTATGAAAAAATCGGATAGACGAAATGAATTTCCACAGGAAATCTTTTCTTCTACCAATGAACAAAATAATGATCTAAGCCAAATTTCAGATTATTTTCGAAATCAATTAGTTCGAAGTTGGGAAAAGTTTCTTGCAGATAATCAATATGAACAAGAATATCCTTCAATAGAAGAAATCAGTCAGGTTCTCAATTCTTTACGAGAAGAATCAATAAAATTTTGGAATGAACTGTTCATCTCTATTACATCATCAAATGAACAATTAGTTGAAACAGGTCTTATTTTAAGAATGACACCAACTACTCTAATACCTCTACTTCAACAAGAAACTCCATCTTATTCTTCATTGACCGAAGATCAACGTACAATACTCGGTGGTATTGTTGTCAATTGGACATTAGAACAACAAATCGAAAGAATTTTGTATTTTGCTATTCATAAAAAATTGGATGACTTCAAAAAAGAAATATCACATATTCCACATTCTAATTGGAAGCCATCTGAACATATTTCTTGGCTTATTTTAGAATTAGAAATGAATATAACTATTCGAGAAATTCAAATCAATGTAGCAAAACATATGATACAACCAAATGCAAGTAGTACGCAAAATATAGTTATGCAATTGAATATGGGTGAAGGAAAAACATCAGTTATTTTACCAATGTTAGCTGTTAATTTATCTTCATCGAATTCGACTTTAGTTCGTATTATAGTACTTAAATCATTATTTCCGACAAATTATCAATCGTTACGATATAAATTAGGTGGCTTACTTAATCAACGTATATTTTCATTTGCATGTCGTCGTGATATGAATTTCAATAGTCAACAAATAAACCAAATTCATAAACGTTTTCAACAAGCATTATGTAATTGTGATATTCTATTAACTTCACTAGAAGATATTCTTTCATTTGATTTACTTACAATTGATAAATGTCGAAGACAAGAATTTAATGTTGCTCGTTCTATGTTAGCAACTCAACGACAGTTAAAAAAATATGTACGTGATATATTAGATGAATCGGATGAAATTTTACATGTTAAATATCAATTAATTTATACAGTTGGTAATCAACAAGAAGTTGATGAAGGTTCAGAACGATGGAAAACAATTCAGAAAATCCTTGAATTAGCTAAAAAACACGCTGCTGATATTTCCAAACAGTTTCATGATAATGTTTGTTATAAAGCACCAGACAGAAAAAGTACTTTTCCACAATTTCGTTTACAAACATCCGAACCATTTCTATTACTTTGTCAAAAAATTGCAAAGGATTGGATCGATAGTAGAAATTATCGTTATGAAGATAAACAAGTTATATCAATATTTATTTTAGAAACAAATTCATCAGTTGAACATCTTGTTGATAAATTTCCACATCTTGACATTCAATTATTTCTTATTATACGTGGTTTATTATCATCAGAAGTATTATTAGTTACTTTAAAAAAACGTTATCGTGTTAATTATGGCGTAAATCCAAGTCCAATTTTTAATCGTCTAATGGCTGTACCATTTCGTGCAAAAGATGTTGTAGCTGATAGAACTGAATTTGGTCATCCCGATGTAGCTTTGGTTTTAACACACCTCTCATATTATTATTCCGGTTTAAATGATTCACAGTTATCTCAATGTTTTAAACGTTTAAGTGAAAATGAAACTGATCCAACATCTATTTATGACCAATGGATTTTATACGACGATGAAAAAGATATACCAAAAAATATTCGTCAATGGAATGGTGTTAATTTAAAAGATTATCAACAACAAATTAATTATCTTTTTCCTACATTTCGATATAATGTGTTGGTTATTAATTATTTTCTTAATTATTTTGTATTTCCTCGAGAAGCTAAACAATTTCCATCTAAATTAGTAGCTTCTGCTTGGGATTTATCTTCATCACAACGAACAAAAATTGTCACTGGATTTAGTGGTACGAATGATACACAATTATTACTTCCTATTCATATTCGACAATATGATTTACCTGAACTTCAAAAAACAGATGCAATTGTTGTTAATAATTTATTGAAAAATGAAAATGAAAATTATCAATATTTACCGATTAATGTAACATCCGAAAATATCTTAAAACGAATTGTAGATCAAAAAGAAATCATAAACGTTATTTTAGATGTTGGAGCATTATTTATCGATGGAACCAATAGAGATATTGCCATTAAATTGTTGAAATTATCCGATAAAAACAATATTGATTATGTCGTTTATTTTGATTCTGATTCAATCGTTGTTTGTGATCGTCATTTGAATAATTATCCATTTGTTACATCTCCTGCCAGTGAACGATTAGATCGTTGTATATTTTATCTAGATGAAATTCATACGCGAGGAACTGATTTTAAATTTCCTATAGGATTTAAAGCTGGTGTTACATTAGGAAATGGTCTAACAAAAGATCGTTTTGTTCAAGCATGTATGAGAATGAGAAAATTAGGTCATGGTCATTCATTGATATTTTGGAGTTCATATGAAGTTCATCAGCAAATTAAAAAATTAAAAATAAAATCAATTCGCAAGCGTAAACGAGATGATATTGATGATTTGATCAAATTGATTGATATTCTTCGTTGGGTTTATGAAAATACTCAACAATCAACTTGGGATGGTTTACATCATTGGGCTTCACAAAGTTTAAGTCACCAAAGAAAAGCTTCAGCTTTTCGACATATTAATTGGAATGATGATCAACAAGAATTTACCGAGGTGTTGATGAAAAATTTAGCAAATGAGTGTCCCGAACCTGAAATAATTGAGCTCAGAAGTATGTACGGAGCTTCGAAAACAATGCAAACATTAGTCGAAATTCATCGTAATCGATATGAACAAACTTCTCATCATATGTGCACAGAAATGAAAAATACAGTATTAAAACGCTTAGAAGATTATGCTGGAACAAAACAACGTTTAGCACAACTATTAGATGAAGAACAACAACGAGAGTTAGAACAAGAATTGGAAGAAGAACGTCAAGTAGAACGTCCACCATCTGTTCAACCATGTCAACCTATTCTTCATGACGCAATAAAACAATTGTGTGATATGGGAAGTATTATAATGGATCTAACACGATATCCTAATGTATTTCGTCATTTACCATATGCTTTCACTGACACGACATTTGTCAATGATTGTCAAGCTAATAATTGGCAAGAAAATTTTTGGATTTCAACTGAATTTCAACGTGTAATTGAGACTAAAGGAGAATTATTAAATCCATTTTTACGCCCTCCACGATGGATTATTATCTATCGTAACCAACATTTAATTTTTCTTAGTGCTTTAGAAGCCAATTGGTTGATGGGACGTTTAAATTCTCTTTATCACAAAGGAAATGTCAAAACTCCATCAAACACTACATTACGCTTATTATTACCTCGTATTAAACGAGTTCAATCAATATTTGTCAATACTCAAAAACTCACAGTTCCTCCGTTAATTGCACATTCCAAAGAAACGGTTCCTTTCTTTATATCGCCTGAATGGCTGGCTCAATTATTTATTTTTAATGGTACACTTTATTTTGAAAATGTTGATGAACAAACAGCTTATTGTCAATGTTTAAGTTTATGTCCGAAACCTCAAACAAAAGAAGAAGAAGAAGCTTTTAAAAATGGTTGGATTACTGTCGATGGTTTTGTTAGTAACAAGAAACATCGTCGTGCTTTGAAATTATATCAAGTTCGATTTCATAATAATCTATTGGAATTTGCCAGGAAAATGATTGAAAATCGAAATGACTTACGTGCACCTATAACATCACATGTTGGTAGTATTATCCATAATTCACAAAAACTTATTTTATCCTGAAAAGATTGAATCTATAAATGTTTTATTTAATTCAGAAACAGTTTAAACTAAATTTTAATAAAAATATAATAGAAAAATTTCAATCAAGACTTAAAATGCTTGATGATGAATACTTGCCGATTGGCATCCAATCATGAAATACTTTAGTACTATGGTGTGCCGAATCTTATGGAAAAAGAATCAAAATCTCGACAAATTTTGTTCTTAAATCTTTTTGAGAGAAAAAACATCTTGATGAACTGAATTTCAATCCAATGAACAAGAAAGCATGATAAGTCGAGTCAGGATGTTGGTGTGATTTCCTTAAAGTAGGGTGTGGGTGTGGGTGTGGGTGTGGGTGTGGGTGGGGTGTGGGTGTGTGTGGGTGTGGGTGTGGGTGTGGGGTGGGTGTGGGTGTGGGTGGGTGGGGTGTGGGTGTGGGTGTGGGTACTGTTACTCTCTTTATCTAAACCCACACCCACACCCTCAGTTTGTCATCTTAGTAGGAAAAGAAATCATTTGCATTTTACTCTTCTCTGAGAAAAGTGCATTTTTGATTGCTTTCAAGAGAATTGGATCTTAATGTTGTGTTTCAAAGTTTTCACGGGCTAAAAAAGTGACATAGAGCCTTGATGAGTTCTAAATATTCCAATAAAAAAAGTTTTATTATTCAGATATTTTCTTCTCAATATAGACTTTTATAACATACATTCTTTTATTGAAATATTTAAAACTCATCAAAATCTTTCATTTGAGATTAAACTCAAGGCTTTTTGAAAACTGTTTATGCTGTAGTTGTTTAGAAGGAAACAAAAAAGAAGTTGCATAGTTCCTTATTCTAAGGCAAACAGATGAACTGACCCGATGGTATCGGCAATACTATAGGGATTCTGGATGGTGATCGAAACTCAGTTTGAATGTCTGATAAAATCTATTTAGAAAACATTATCTCCAGGTGAATCGCATGGAATTCTGAGTTTGTTTGCTCCTATCATATCCTTCATATTTTCCAAGATTTCTCTAAGGATGTCCATTGTTTCAAAACTATCAAGTCCATTCAGTTGATGAGAAATGTTTGCAGCTATGATCGGAGTTGTTGTTTGAGTTTTAGTATATAATTGTTCATAAGATGTATATGGATTAAATACTGATGATCTCTTTTTGGTAGGAAAAGAGAGTAGAAATTTCGGTCTATTCGTCGTCGTTGTCAATAAATTTTGGTAAGAATGATTTGAATCAAAATCATCAGATTGAACGAGTAGTAACTGAACAAGGTGAAAGATAACATTTAGATAATGTTTCATATTCAATGAGTTTTACGAGTACGATATCGAATATACACCTTGTCGTTTGATTAGATATGCCGTTAGAAAATCTGTATAACGATCTAAATTTAGAAAATATTTATATAGAAATGTTTCTTTTTCTCTTATTTCTTTAAAGAATAAAATAATGTTGAGATAACGAACATGGTTTATGAGAATATATTCAACGCAAATAAACCGATAAGCGATAATCCAATATCTATATACATATGTATCAGAGTGTTGTCGGATGAAAAAGTTAAAAATTGGAATTTGTATTTTCAAAATCAGAAAGATGTGTTTTTGTATATCCAAGACTAATATGTTGTTCTACTAACACAGTATACTTTATTCTGTGTCTAATATTCATTTATACACACTATCTTAAAAGATATTTCATGAAAAAGAAAACTAATCAAAACAAAATACACATACAGTTAAGTCTGTATGAACAACCTAATCACATCAAAGAAAAAATCTTAAAACATATTCAGTATTAATACGTTTTGTTTTTGTTCGAATTTATCCTTTAATAAATATGTTCGATAAAAAAAATTGTCAAATTTCAGTTCATTAGTAAAGAAAAATAGTTCATTGAAATAGAGATTTTTTTTTATTAATACAGCATAATATTACTTTTATTGAAGGAAAACTTTTCAGTCTATTCAATTATCTGTCAGTAGCCTTATAATCAAAAAAGAAAGACTAACTAATTAATATAGGAAATCAAAGATGACACAGTATATACGTAGTGATAAGTTATAGTTAAATTAAATTTAGTTAAATATTCAAAAAAAAACTAGAATCTAGAAAAAGTTTCAAAATCTGAAAACGATCAAAAAAAAACATATTGAAAGGTCTGGCAACCCCGATATGTGTGTATGTATATATATACCGAAGAAAGAATATACAATCAGAAGATGAGATGAAGAATATCAAGGAAAGAGATTAGAATAGAATGAAAAGAATTAGTAAATTATCGGCACAGTCAATATTATCGTAAATATGATAGAAGGTAAATAAGAAAAAAAAACAAGCAAAATATTTTTTTTTCCGTTCTGATAACAGAACAAAAATATCTTCTTTTCGTCACAAACACTATTTATTTTTATTCTAATCGATCAAAAACAAAGATGAAAACGTGATCGCAAAAAAAACGTCTCGCAGGCCGTATTTTATCGAGTCTCAGCAACTGCTGTCGGCACAATTCGTATTCTCATATGGTAACACGTTAAGAAAATCCAACGAATTAATGAAAAATATGGACTTCATTAAAGAGGCTTATGAAACCATACAATGGGAAAATTTTATTGGATAGATAAATCAGAATACATCTAGTTATATTAAGTTAGTCTTAAAAATATGTCAACATCTAAAAGAAAAAAATTTTACAGAATTTTCCAAAAAAATTCATATGTACATTGCTACGCAGATATTTTTTTTAACGGGCAAATTGGATTCTTTCATGGGATAAGTTGGTTTTTCTGATCGAGATACTTGTTTTTAATAATTCGAGTTGTTTCATTAATTTACGTTTTTTTCAGTGGCAAAGTTCCAGTTATCTCATCGAATAACTTGAATTCGTTATTAATTAAATACCTCAATGAAATGAAAAGACTTGTTTCGTCTCACAATTCGAACACTTAAATTTAATACCATAAGCCTCAAATTTCAATATAGTGTGATAAGAATACTACTGATAACAGAGAATTCTTTTTTCCAAATATTTATTCTGTATTTGCAACGAGTTTTTCGTGCTAAATCTAATCGCTACTACATAATTCCACATGCTTCTATAATGATGTCCATAAAGCGTCTCATAACGATCTTTGCTCTCTCTATCTGTTATAACTGAACAAATGTAGCTTGCATCGAATTTGGATAACATCTGTTTTCATTGGAAGCATCAAAGTTGTATATATGATCACTACTAAGATGCATCCCTTTAACAGAATGACAAAAATTCGTGGAGCAATTCGTACATCTTCTCTTCTTGTGATACAATACTTGAAATAATATTCCATGTAGCGAGGTTTGCTTTGAAATGTCAATTGAATCCTCGCTCAATAAGCTCAATTCTTAAATTTCAAATATTCGTTTGTACCTAAAACAAATACAGTTTGTTGGTGCACAAGTGATCTAATATTTTCCATAATCAATAATTGTTTCTCAATTTTCAATCATTAATTGATTGACAAATTAATTCAAGCGTTGTATTAAGTAAAATATGAAAGGTATGAGTGTGGATGAAGGTACAACATCGACAGTATTACTCACACATCCATACCAACTCAGAAGCGCTGTTTTTTTTTATGAACGTGCTGTTGTAATTGGACAAAATTCACTACCTGAGAATCACGCTGCTCTTCAAGATTTTGTAAAAAACTTTGAAAATGTAAAGAAGAAGTAGTAAATCAATAATTTATAATGAGTAAAAAGTGGAAAGACATTTCTAGTCAGCCATCACGTTGAATATCGTCTATCAGTGCGCGCATAGAAACGAATTCTGTTTTGTTGAAAGCACAGCAGACATGGAGCATGGGTGTGAGTGTGTTAGAATAAACCACTTACATGCATCTTCCACACCCACACCCTATTTGTGTATTAGATGCCCGAGCTAAAGCAGTATACCAATCACGTTTTTCGTCACTGAATGAGTTCTTTCTGACAGCGAGAGCTTTGTTTTTGAAGACTTCTATAGGCAATATTGTCAAATTATTGGAGATGAGTTCATGATACTTGAGCTATTTGATATTGGTCAGAATCATCCTGATCTGGTTATTGTTGAACGACAGTGTGATAAAGTAACTTGCAACTTGAGTAGAAGTGTTGAGCGATTTTATTCCATCGAAAGAGATCAACTTGTTATTGCATAGATCAAGTTTTATTATATTAGGGATGTTCAATGGAAGATGATCAATTGTACAGTTTGTTGCCCGCAAGTGTTCAAGTGTTCTGAGTTCGCTAAGGGCATCTAAAGAGGTTGTGGGTGTGGGTACTGTTATATAATCAAATATCTACACCCACATATTTGCAAAAGAATCCTATAATTAAAAACTGTATATCAATACTTTGTATCTTCATATTAAGCTTTTATTTGTATTATAAACATCTACACTTGTACTATTCATATATATCCAAGAAAACTTCTTCTGACCGTAAACTCTAGACCAATCATGGATAAATATTTTTCTAGTGATGGGTCTAGACGGAATCAGTAGACTAAATGGACTAGACATGACGACCTTTGAGACAATCAGTCATGACAAATTATCTAAACATTTTAGACTAGTCTGACATTGCTTCCATTTCTTTTGTTTGAGAAAGTTGATTGATAATTTCTATCGTGCTTTATTGTCAAGCTATATATATATTAATTATATAGTCGATTCGTGCAATGATCTGTAGCAGACAAAAACAAAACCAAACATTTGATATTTTGACAAAAAAAACAACTTCACTGCTATTCTTCATTTCTTACAAAATAAGCATTTATCTTGTAATATATAACATATATCAAACCAACGTGTAAGTGAAGCGAAAAAAATATAAATGTATTTCGAATCGTTATGTAATGAACTGCTACTTGATATATTCGATTATTTCAATGGTATCGAACTTCTTTATACATTTTATGGACTTAATATTCGCTTTAATCTTCTTCTGTACAAGCAATTTCACTTCTATTGCTTTAATTTTTCTTCAATAAGAAAACGTGACTTCGATGTGATATGTCAACAACATTTACCATTCATCACTGATCGAGTTTATGTTCTTAATCTTTCTGACGACGACAACACTCCCGAACAAATAAATCTATTTTTATCTTATGTTTCATCATTTAGTCAATTCACTTGGTTACGATCACTTTCATTTTCCAATATTTGTTCAAATGAAACACTAATTAAAATTATCAATGAATGTCAATATCTATATAATCTCACTCATTTAACGTTTGGCTGTCATTCTTTACGAAGATATCAAGTTAATTTTCAATTACTTATTGATACTATTTGGAATTTACCAAAACTTCGTTACTGCCACTTAGACTTTCCTACTCAAGGACAAGAGAAATTTTTCATATCAACAAAAATGTCTTCGACTCTCGAATATGTAAATATGCTTGAATATGTACTAACATGGAATGAAATGAATCGATTATTTCAATGCACTCCTCGTCTTAAACAGCTGTCGATATCGGTATATATTCATTCTTCGAACGATAATGATTACGTACTATTTGCTTCTCTTCCAATCTTAATCGATTTGCATATTGACATATGGAGTACGTTTGATGTTTCGAAAATGATTTCCTTTTTGAAACACATACCGAATCTACGTCGTTTGAATGTCACTCTGTGGTATAACATAATCAATGGTTATCAATGGGAAGAAATCATTCGTAATTATTTGCCTAAACTTAAAATATTTCGAGTTGAAATGAGAAAAAAATTGTTTTTGGATGAAAATATGCAAGAACGAATTGATCAATTAATTAATTCATTTCGAAGTTCATTTTGGATTGAAGAACATCAATGGTTTGTTCGATGTCTTACAGTAAAGAAAACTATCTATTTCTACAATTTACCGAGCTCATTTTGTATTTGTGAAAACAAACTTCCTGATTTATGGCGATCAACATATCCAGATGATAATCAACAAGAATTTTACAATAACATTACTACAATTCATAATGAAATATTTTTTAATCAATTAATCCTACCTGAAATTCGTTTACGTAACATTAATGATCTTCATATAAGACTCCCTATTAACGATCAATTTTGGTTAATTGTTCCAAGTTTGGAACGATTGTCTTCACTTAACATTTCATATCATACTGATCATTTTCAATCTCAACTGCAAGCTTTACTTGATCGAGCACCTCATCTGCGTTATCTATGTATCGATCAAGATCAATCATTACCTCTTCAAATCTCATTGTTTAAATATACAAATAAATCAGTTCGTGAATTCAATTTACAAAATTATAATTATTCATTTGATGAAGAAGAATGTATGAGATTATGTCATTCACCGTTGGGTATTCAATGTCAAATACTTTTCATTCATGTAAAAAATCGTCAAAGTATTATTATTCTTGTCAAAAATATGATCAATCTTCAAGTATTACACATTAAATGCAACGATGAAATGTTCAATAAACAATCAACATCAAACGAAAATAACAATGAACAATTTTATGATGAAAATATAGAAAATAATGATGATCTTATTCAATGGTTAAAAGACCATCTACCATCAACATGTTTAGTTGTCAAAGATCTTCACTCAACTAGCCTCATTCGAATATGGATCTAATTGTAACAATGACAACTATATATATATATATATATATGTATCAATTAGTCATCAATAGATATTTTTTCAATTGATTTATTCATTGTGTTCATGTAAATATAATTTTTCTTATACAAATAAAATAACATTTGTCCAGAAATTGATATTGAATGTTTTTAATTGTGCAATATAGTTTCCGTATTGATTATATCTGTGAAATTCACATCAGAATTATTATTGTAAGAATTATAAGATGATGGATAATTCAACATTTTACTTCAGCTAATCTAATGGAAAAAAACTGATTAGACTATTTTATCATTCTTGACCATCCGAACGAAATACCATTGATCATCATCAAAGGAGCCAGACAAATTGATAGACGTAAGTTAAACAATTATTGCGCAAGTAGATCGAGATCAGTATTGCCAAAGGTGTGAGTGACTCAAGTAGATCTTAAAAAGTCAACGATGGATGCGACGAGTGGTCGAAATTTGATTATATATATATTTTTTTCTTGTTCTACTCGAATTTCGAACCCCTCAGTACCTATCGAATCTTGAGTCGTCGGAGGCATTTTCCCATCTCACATTTATTTTCGACCGCTCGAAAACCATCGAAATAACGGATTCCAACCAGTCGGCGTTCATCGAACTATCGAGTGTTCGGAAACATTGTCCCACTGTACATTCATTTTTGACTCCTTGGATACTTTCTGACGACATGAAATCTATCGAAATTTGGACTACTCAAAGGCAGGAAGCCTATCGGAAAGATATTTTCGATCACTTGATATGATTTCGATTAGTGGAAGCTAATAGAAATATTGAGCGCTTGGTGAGACATACCTATCGAAGAATATTATTTTGATTGTTCGTTTTAACTTTGATTCCTAAAAGCATCTCAGAAATTCAGTTCTTCAATGATTTTTTACTCTTATTGCATTATCCCTTTAGAAAATTTTTGTTTTTTACCGGTGCTTTTACACAGTTTCATCATTTGAACAACATTTAGTCGACGACAAAAGTTTCGCCCGTCTTGAAATAAATTTTTTATATTATTTTTGACGTATGAAAATAGAATGCAATACATATATCTATATATAGAGAGAAGTTCGAGACATTTACGCAGTACATACTAGTTTTATAAATGTTTGCTTCTTCTTTGAGCAAAGTAAAAATATGTGAATACATCCATTTGTGGACGACCTGTTAAGATATGAGATAGCTCATATGAAGCGAGATCGAGTTTATAACTTTTGACCATTCAGAGGGGAGAGCTTTGGCTATGTTCCATCAACGGGCAATATCAAGAACACTGAGCATGAAATTTCGAATTGTAATTTATCCACTAGAAATCCGTCAGTTCGAAATTTGGGTCTCATATCATACAACTCATCTCATCTTCGAACAAGTTATCCAAAAATGGATGTATTCATATATTTTTACTTTGCTCAAAGAAGAAACAAACACTTATAAAACTACTATGTGCTGCGTAAATGTCTCGAACTCCTCTCTCTATATATATGTGTTGCATTCTATTCTCATACGTCAAAAATAATATAAAAAATTCATTTCAAGACGAACGAAACTTTTGTCGTCGACTAATTATTTACCATCTATAACTAGAACAAAGATAGAAATATGTTTACAGTCCTAAGAAAAAGAACAATCATACTGAATTTAGTTTCAGAACATCTTAAATATCCTGAGCTCTTGTATAACTATGATTTTCGATTACTGGCTAACAAAGAACTAATTCATGGCCTCATTTAAAATTATTTGTTTCTTTTATTAGTCTTCCAAATTAATGGGATAGTTGAAGATTATAAACTTAATAAAGATAGATAAGTCGAGGTTGTCTAATTCTAGTTGTGACTTTTTTTTGTTGCTTTTTTACATAATCTAATTAATTGTAATGTAATTTATGTTAAAGTATAATTTTTATTTTACATAATGAAACTTGAGGGTTTGGGTGTGAAGAAGATAATAATACCAACACCCACACCCTAGTTGATCGATGTATAGGAAATATTCGGAAATTCTTAGGAAAACTTAAGTGATTAAGAGAAAAGCGCTTTATCTCCACTAAGGCTCTTAGACAATGTTTCTTCGCATATATGTTTCCCCACTTTTCATAGTTATTTTCTTTTTCCCTCTGCTTCCCAAGTCACAACAACAAATACTACAGCAGAAACTTTCAGTTGATCTTTGATTGGTGCATCGCTGCTCCTTTGTCTCAGCTTATAATCTAGACATTGTGACTAATGAACTCTCATTAGAAGCTTATGTTAAACACTATATTCAAAGAAGATTAAAATATATGCATACAACGGATCTTGATCATTCACTATTCTATAATGATATTTTTCTTTGGAGTGACTTTCATAAAAGAAAGAACGATCGCCTTGCTCAGTTTTTTGGTAGCAATTGTGTAAAGCATTTAATAGACAAGCATGAATCACTTCTCTTAAAATGGATATCATTTATTAAATAAAGTAGTTGTATATAAAAAAAAAGACATGAAGAATCCTTCTCCTGTTCCTTCTCTGCTTCTCCCTGTCCCTTTTTTCTATCCTTGAAACGCGTATAAGCATCATCCTTCGCTCTTTTCTCTCTTCTCTCTTTCGTTTATTCGCTGCTTCTCAAATACTGAAATTTTGTGTGTTTCTTTTTACTCTTTTACAGCTCCACAAGCAGATTCAGTGCTCCGTATAATGATGTCGGTGGTGACAGTAAAACTCATTGTATTTATGTTGTGCTTAATACTTAAATATTATAATTTCTTCTTATATTACCATGTAAGCACTTCCGAGTGTTACATTTAGGAGCATAATAAAAAACAAAATAATTTTCTATATACTATGACGAATATAAAAATATGAAAGAAATTAATAACGTTTAATGCATTTGTATGCATTGATTACATTGATATAATAATCCAAAAATATATCGAAAGTTTTGTAGGTAAAGCCATTGCTACGAATATTTAGAAAAATTGCACTTTTTTAAGAGTTTAATTGGTTTCTTGAATAACTCCAAGGGTGCCTTTGCAAGAAAAGAAGAAAAGAAACACTTTTGTAACGTCGTTTAATATTAAATGTGACTGAAATGTATTCATGCATGTGTCTTGATTTATTCTACGAATAAAATCTTATGTGTGACACGTGGTAAGCTAGCAGTCAGCTTCGCATACTGTAAAAGAGAAGAGCAAAAAAAAAGACTATTATCGAGACTTTGTTTTCTGTTTTACATGAATAATGCTAAATGGTATGAATTTATTTGAAGATTTATATGCTAAACAATATATTTTTTGCAGTAAAAAAGTCTGATGTCGACTCGAATCAGTCCGAAGTCGAACAACAAACTGAACTTATGTACAAAGATAATACAATATGGACAGCTGTGTTTAATGCCGACAAGACTGCCATTAACAATTTAGTCGATATTGATCCAGATATTATTCACACTAGGGGAGCTGTTGGCGAATGTCCTATTCATATGTTATTTCTATATGGATCAGATGCACATTTAGAAATTGCTCGAGATCTTATTATACGTTTTCCATTTATTGTAACGCAAATTTACAATAAACCAGTAAATATAATTATATTCATTTGTTGTTGTTATTTGAATGATATACATAAATTATATAGGTATATTACGGTGAGAATATTCTTCATATTGCTATTGTCAAACGTTATACAACTATGGTTGAATGGCTACTTAGTAATGAACATTTAGAGTCTTATCGACAACAATTATTGACAGCAACTGCTACAGGTGACTTCTTTAAAATGTAAGTTACTTTTCTTCTGTCTTATATTTCATATTTACATTTGTAGAGGGCAACCATCTTATTATGGTGAAACTCCACTAGGATTTGCTTGTTGTACTAATCAATGGGATATGGTTGAAATCTTACTAAAATATGGTGCTGATATGGATGCGGTCAGTAAAGAAGAAAATATTGAATGTTGAATGCAAAAAGTTAATAATAATAGATGTTTAAACTAGAGTTGTGCGATACCAAGTGTTTTTGGTTTCCGTCTAGAGAAAACTATTCCACAATTTATTCATATCACATCTAAAAAGATTCTTTAAAACTCGATTTTTTTTTATTTATTTAGTCAAGGATTAGTACTTTTTTTGAGTCCTTTTTCTTGAATTAAATTCTGATTGATATGATTTATAACATTATTCACTTAAGAAGATCCCTCCTCTCATTTTCAAGGTTTCTGGAGAATAGCTACTGAGAAAAATTTGAAGCTTTCATGGTAGATAGATCTTGATGAGTAGAGCAAAAATATGTCTAGACTAGAAATTCTCAAATGCTTTCTTCTAGAGGATATTAGGATTAAAAATGCTAAAATGGCTTCTCTAACCAGGATAGCCAAATCTTCTGAAAAAAAAGGAAAGTTTATGAATTTGGTATTTTCTTCTGATTCTTTCTGATTTTGATGCGTTCTGTTGAATTTTTCTAGGTTTCTCTCGAATTTGTAAACTCTTTTAAATCTCAATTTCCTTAGTGACAAAAAATATGATTATAACTCGTTACTATAATGATGCTTAATTTGAAATAAGAACGAATAGTAATTATTCTTTCGAACAATTTTATATACATATTTTAACTTGAACACACTTGTTAAAACAAAATCGAAAATATGAACAATAATATCGAATCGATATTATATAATTTATTTTTCTTTCATAGAATTTCTTAACTTACATGATATATATTTGGTTTGTTTTTGTATATTTTTCGTGAATGAAATTTGAGTCTATTGAAAGAGTTTGACACTAAGTGTCTTTTGTGCTCTCGTATTAATTAAACAATATATTTATTGCATTTTATTTCTTTACAGTAGAATATCTATGAATATAAAGTATAGGTCGATTAAAAAAATGCCAGTAAAGCATTTGCTACCAGCATATTGACATAAACCTTTTCTACATATACTAGACACTGTTTGGGATGCCTACCTTTTTTTTGGGGTGTTTTTTTAATCTCCTTTCATTCGAATAAAAAGATCAAAATTTGAAGGGTACTTCCTAGAACAAATGCTTTTTTTTTGTGAAATTGACCAAACCATCATCAGAGCAATATTTTTCGAAATAAAAAAAAAGTAGTCACCACAAATAGCTTCTAATACCTGTAAAAAAAGTTTCAGATCAATCGAACATATTGTGTCGGAGAAACGAGGGCGACTCTGCACTTTTTTTTGTGTAAAAACCGATTTCGAGAAAAATGAGAAACATAATTTTCGGTGCTTACTAGAGCTTTTTTCTTCAACTAGACGGATGAAAAATTAACTGAATTCATTGATGTTAGGAGTCCATGATCAAAGCTCTAAACGCCATCGGAATAAGAAATAATCATCATCATTAGGAAAATTTTGCATAGAATAGAAAAATCGTAGCGCGATTTTTCCGATAGGAATTTTGAAAGTTGAATTTAATAAACGTACTAACTAATAACGAAAATCCTCCATTTATATGGCATTTCACAGAGGACTATATTAGTGATGAATAATCAAAAATCGAAAAAAATTTGATTTTCATTTACGATTAGAACAACTTTTTTCTCGTAGTCTTGATCCTGATTTTAGCACCTTCTCTTTTCCGCGATCCTGTTTTCAATCCTGACAAATATCTAAATTTTAGTCCCACGAGCAAAATTCGTCTCGCACACTTCTAGTATGCACATTAAACAATGCTAATTTTCATTTAGATCTTAACTGAGATATTCCTAACTGTAGAGATATGAGAAAATTTTTCAAATAATTTTTTTTTTATACGAATATCATTTGAAGAAATTTTATTCTAGTTTCTTTATATTGATATCTAGACGGACAGCAACGGTAATACCATTCTGCATATGCTTGTTATCTGCAATTTGCCTGAAATTTATGCGAAATTCAAAGCACGTTGGATAGAACAACAGGTTAGTAACGACAACGATAAAACAAGTGGCTCAATATCAACGAAACAAACGAAACTGTGGAATCGTTTAAATAAAGATGGTTTCACACCATTGACTCTAGCAGCTGATATAAGTCAATCTAAAATGTTGTCATGGTTACTTTATGAGCGTAAAAAAATACAATGGTCTTATGGTAACGTTTCATGCATATTACATCCTCTCGATCAACTCGATCGTGATTTTCATGACGATGTGAGTTAACTGATATTCATATTTATAACTATAGAATCTCTTATTAATTTTATTCAGAATAAACAACAACCACTTAGTGTCATTGAAATAATGATTAAAAATAATGATCCTGAATTAGTACATCCTATTATTATATCTTTAATTGATAAAAAATGGAAATATTTTGCTTATCGAATACTTATTCATCGATTTCTCATTACATTTCTCTATCTTCTTGTTTTTCTTGGCACTACAATTTTGCAACAAACACGATCAGAAACGGTAGCTTAACGAAAATATCTTGCTTAACTACGAAATGTGTTTTTTAGACATCACGTAAAAAGGATAAGAAAACAGCATCAATTCATGGTACAGATTCGAATGTTAGTCGTCAAATAACCTGTGCAGTCGGCCGCTTCATTCTAATATTCGGTGCCCTATGGAAAAGTAAACGTGAAATAAATGAAATGCGTAGTTTAGGTTTGTTGGATTATCTGAACAGTACAGTGAGTGATTACTTTTTAATCATTCTAGATTTAATTAATTATATGATAGTTTTTAGGGATCTATTTTTCTTGAAAATTGTTTAGCATGCTCATTTTGTCTTTTTATTTTAACTGCTCAAGTTTTTCATTTATTTGGAATGCAGGAATATGAAACTCTCATACTTGCTTTTACTTCTCTTATTGGATGGGGTTATATGTTCTTTTTCATTATGCCATTTCGATTTACTGGTCCATTTGTCATTATGATTTATAAAATGTTATTCAATGATGTCCTTCGTTTTTGTATAATATATGTAATTTTTCTTGCGGGTTTTTCACAATCATTTTTTATTTTATTCAATGAAAATGGTAAATTTTATGATGCACGAAGAAAAAAGAATGAGCACTTCATTTAAAAAGATAATTAGATTTATAATGAAATTGTTATTTTGAACAAATGACTTATACTATGATTTATTGTAGGTTTGAAAGGTTATATATCAAGTATCAAACAATGTTTTTTGGGTTTATTGGGTGATTTTGATATAGATCATTATGCCGGAGGACAATATCCGAAGGCAAGTATTACATTATTTATCTTCTATGTTGTGGTTATTACTATTCTTTTGTTAAATTTACTTATTGCTATGATGGGTGATACATATGCCGATGTAAAAAAAAGTGCCAAAAAATTATGGTTTGTTTTATTTATTTCTATCGTTTCTTTCTTTTTTTTTTATTACTTTACTTTTATTTTTATAAAACAAAGGCATTTAGAGCGAGCACGTATTGCACTTTATCTTGAAAGTGGTATTGCAAAGTCTGAACGCCACTTAACTAACAATAAATATTGGATAGATGTACAAGGTAAACGTTATTTACAAGTTGAACAAGTAAAAAATGATCTTTCTGATTCGATGAACGACGAAGAAAATGATAACTAACAATATCATGAAAATAATTAAAAACGACAAAAACAACAATATTTATCGAGGTTTTCCCTTCGAATTTCTGTTTGATAATAAAGAAAATCAATTAACTTACTTTATCATATCTCATTTTTTTTCTTGTACAATTTTTCAATAGAAAAATGATCTAATTTTGTAATATCTATAGAACGTGTGGGTGTGGTTGTAGATCTTCTCGACCCGATACGCACACTCGAAAAACTTTTAACAGATGAAGGATCATTAGTATCCTTCTCATGTATTGACTTGTAAAAATCTCTCCAAGCGAGCTGATTTCCAAGATTTTTCGGAACAAGTTGCTCACTTTCATATAAACATACTCAAGAATCGATAGTTCTATTTTGTGCACTTTGTTGAAAATGCAATTAGGGTTGTTGTCGTTCAGAAAATAAAGATAAACAACATTCTTTCACTACTATTAATGTGTGCTGGCGAAATGGTGAATTGACGACATTCGCGTTTGAGAAATTGATCAGATGTTTCTCAAAGTAAATGGCTTAGAGTAAGGCTTCATGAGTGTAGAATGCGAAGCTCTATCAATTGATATTAACTTCGAGTTGAACGGCAGTTGGAATGGGTTAGAGGGTATTTTACTGATATCCTTTTCGTTCGACTCGGCTCGATTCCACAGAAATACTAACCGATTCCATCTCTGATAACAGTCAGCGTTCGTTCTGTTACAATTTTGAACCAATGTATCGCTCAATAATTCTCTCTGTCTGCCACATACAGGGTGTGGGTGTCAGTATGAGTGGAGATTAAAGCATCCACACCCACACCTATATTCAAACTTTGGCAAAGTCAACTTCCGCTCATATCTGCTTGGATACTAATTGTCCCATGGTATGTTTGAGATACTCACCTCCTATGATGCATTGGATTTAACTTTTAGAAATAAAAACCCCTATACCCTCCTGAGAATGAATTTCGCCGAGAACAAAACGACACATTTTTTTGTACAAAAATGATGACTCATTCAGCAGTCATGGTTAAATTACGTAACACATTTATCATAGATTACGCAAGCGTAATTGTGTTTTGATTGTAATCCATGCTTTTGGCTTCCTTCTCTACTTCTTTATTGTGTAACAGTGTCAAGAGATTACGAAATTCGATAGCAATAAATGTAATAATATAATGTAATATATATATATATGAAAGCACAACATTTGAGTACTATTCACTCAATTTTTTTTTTAAAACGATCTCGTTTCGAATCCTCCGTTGTTCACAAGAATTCAACCATTTTCTAATCCAACGTAAGTACATGGAAGAGGTGTTTGTAATATCAAGAACAATTGTCAGTCGATTTATAACTCTTTTCAACATTAGCCAAGCCATTTTAGCAGCTTCGGTGATAAAAAAACCTGCACTTCCTTTACTATTGACTCGATGTTGAAATCGATTAAACGCTTATCCTAACTTTTTTTGTGTTGAAGTTTCGAGTGGTGAATTTTTCAGCAGCTTTAGAAGATCTGTCATATTGACATTAGTTAGCATGAATAACTCTACAGTTATCAAGATTTGATTCTAATAAAAGAAGCGAATGGGCATAAGTAATTGAATTTCTGGGGTACTTCAATTACAAAGTGACTGTTATATTTCATACCAGAACAATTTCATTGGCACATGGAAATCTCTGTGTTCAAAGAATTGTTGCAAGACCATCCTTTTGTGAAGTATGACTCTTAATGCCTGTTGAAATACGCAGAGAGATAAGTGAATCTTTGGAGTGCCATCACGGACATCATAGAAAGTATTCAAAAAATCCATCTTATGTTTAT
>CAJNOL010003169.1:0-22635 GCA_905250125.1 Rotaria sordida | reverse complement strand
GCTTCGATCACTCATACCCACATGCATACTACCCACACCCACACCCATTGAACGCAAGTGGCTATGGATATTTTGATTGTAATATTCAAGATAAAGAAACATTATGTTAAGTAAAACAACTTCTTTACATAGAGAAACATTTTTATGATTTCTAAAGAGCCATGGTTAATTTTTATTTTTTGTGAAGCACATTTCTAAGTTTATGACTTTTTTACCATATGGGTTAGAGGGAGTTAATCATAAACCGTTTTGTCGAGCGTGTTTTACTGCATTTTTCTATGATAGAAAGAAATTTTCAAGTCCATGTTTTAACATAGGAAAATTTATTATACAAATTGAGTCAGGACTTCTGGCCCACCATTTATATGTTATCATAAGAGGGTTAAGTGGATGCATTGATCAGCAGCGACAGTCGAAGTTTTACAATAAATTTTCTCAAAAAAATTTTCTTGATTTCGTGAAATTTAGAAATTAAGAAAAAGAAAATGATGATACAGTACTGATTTGGAGCATCGAAAATTTTTCAAAATGAAGTATCTATTTTTATGTAGTGTTGGATCTGTGAATCGGTTTACACTTCTGATTGTTGTCACTTCGTACGAAAAGAAAAACTTTATTAAAGCGGATATATATGTTAAATGGAAAATATCAAATGCAATAAAAAACGATAAAAACGCTTACGATACAAAAAAGCATCATAGAAAACAGAACACAGGATAAAAAAAATGTACGGTTGCACAAAATGAGTAAAAAATAAATACTCTATGTCCATATTATCAATGGAGCTATGCCTAAAAGAAAAAAAGAAATGAAATAACAGATTTTTTCATGGCAAAACAAGGGTGTTTTAGTGATCGGTTAGAAGAAAAATCTTTTTTTTTCCTCCCTTTCTCTTTATATGAAAAAAAGTCGTAACATGTATCCGATAATAATCGTTCGAAATCATTATTGATAATGAAACGAATAATTCTTACCTTCGGGGGTTGTCCAACTAGGTAAATAGTTTTCTTCATCAAGAAAATACAGTGGATATTCGACAATAAAACCTTGAATACCTTTTAATTTTTGTTGCGCCTGCAAAACAAAATAAAAGCATTATTCAAAAAAAAAGTCTATCAAATATATATATATTCGTATATATACTTCTATTGGATCAGTATCTTTCATCTTAGGCATGCCATTATATGCATTAACTTGTGCAAATGTTCTAGCACGATTAGTTGGCATTGTAGAAAAAACTTCTTCATAAATGAGTGTATTATTTTTTGCTACATTTTGAAAATAAGAATAAAATTCATCTGATACTGGATCAGCTATATCAATATTATTTGGATTTTCGAATTGAATACCTAATAACATCCTAGAAAATAACAATAGTTTTCTATGAAAATTATTATAATTTTAGATTTAAAACATACTCAAAGATCTTTTTACGCCAACTAGAACAAAATTTTCCTACACGAACTGATTGTCCATTAAATCGACCATCTTCTTCTTCAATATCATTTATTACAATACAAAATTCACTATCACGGTTACCAACTAATGAACGATCATTTATATTTGCACTACCACATATAGCCATACGATCATCGATGATCATTAATTTTGAATGAACATATATTATTTCAGTTACCTAGAACAAGACAAAGAATATTTGAATTGTATCAATAATAAAATATTTTACTTACTAGACGACCCATTAGAATGTCATGATTACGCATAGCAAAAAAACTAATATAATCGTTTGGTGTAATACCTAAATATCAAAAAATCACAGTTGAATGAGATTTATATACATTTCAGTTATAGATTGATTTTTAATATATTCAAAATCGATTCAAGAAAATAAAAATTGCATTTTTATCTTCTTCTTAACATTTTATAAAGTATCGCATTGCATTATATCAACTACAAGAAAATGTTCACTATCATCATTCGACTGAGTAGATATTATGGAATATCTTTATGCATATCAGAAACGCATACAACATATAACAAAAGCTTACTCATACCATCTCTAATCTTCATTATTATATCAATAAATGATGTTTTTGTCTCGAGAATTCTTTTTTTCGTATAACACTAAATATATGCTAATATAAGCTCTGTTTTTTGATCAAGTTACAAGAGGAATTATCAGTTGTGTGAAGACGTTTATACTTTGAAAGTCATTAACGATCATAATCGTTGGACTTAGACTCGATCTTATCAAACAAGTATTTTTTTTTGGAAGTAATTAAAAACATAGAAAAGGCTGATTAAAATATGAAACACGATGTAGCTAATATTGATATACACATAAAACTTACGTTATTCGATCCATTTTAGAACAAATTTCTTCATCATCGTTTACAGAATCCTGTGCAACTGCTTTTAAGGAGTAGTTCATAGGTTCTCACAGAATCTTAGTGATATAAGGTCTATGATAGTCTTCGTAGACTGTCTGTCACGATTTGTGATTGGTCATTAGTGAATTACTAACGAAATATTAATAATAGAGTAGGTAACTATCTAATTCTTTAATTGGTTAGTTAATTAGTTGATTTCTCTATAACGGTCTATAGAAAGGGAAGAGTGAGTTCAACATTCTTTTCAGATCGTATTTCACAAAACACTCGAAGCAGCTTTAAATTAAAATACGTAAAGAAGACCGTAAATTGACGGATTTCGTCATCAATTGGCTGAGGGTAAGTGTCGATATATTTTTAAAGAATTTTTTTTTTCTATTCTTGAAGTCTTTAATCATTATTACAATTAATTAACACATTCAGCCCGATTCAGTTTTATTACAGAATAGCTCTAACAGATTCATTTTTGTGTGTATTCATTGTCCTTTTCATTCTATGCTGGCTCATTGTTTTCTCTTTTCTAATTGCTATTATCACATGGACAGTTATATCTATGCATTACATACTGTTTTTTACCAACATGACGTATTGGATTTTCCCAGTATGTTATCACATGTTCTATATTGGACTTTTCCTAATAATATCTATTTGTTTACGTCATACTTGGTATTCTCCAACGTGCTTATAGTTAATCAAGTAGAAAGATAAAAGAGATGTTTTGATGATATCTACAAGACCATCGCATTCAGCAATTGTGGTGGACACTGGAAGAAAACAATATTCGAAACAAGCCTATTATGAAGCCACAACTTGTACTAGATTATAACGATGGAAGACACAAAGTAGTGATTTGTCAGATCAACTATCAACATACTATACATGTCTCAAACAGTCTATAAAATGGTATAAAAAGGTAGCATTTGAATTAGTATTTGAAACCGCAGCAGTTAATAGTTATTTAATTTACAAGGAAAATTATGCTGCAAGCGACATGACCATTCTGCAGTTTCAAAGAAGCTGAAACCAGATTCGAGACAACAATCAGCAAGCCGTTCGAAGCGCAGACTCGCTGATTACAAGCTCGAAGAAAAGGAAGGATTTGCGTGCAATGTTTGAAGGCGCTGTGCTGACTGTAACAATTTTTTTTGTCTTGATTGTTTTAACGAGAAGCATCATGCTATGGAATAAATAACTCAAAAAATACTGAAGACAGAGCAGGTGACACATTATGTGTAACCGCCTGCCTAAGTAAAAGGTGACAGAAAGCGGCTTTCTATATAGTTTCTTCTTAAAATATAATGTGACCCACCTTACCTGCTTTTTCAAGTCTTTTAAATAATGAATCGTCACCCTTAATAATCGAACGCATAATAAAATAGAGAACAGCTTGTATAGCTTTCATGTTATCAAAACCAGGTAAAAGAGGAAGGACAACATAAATACGAAATTTTTCATTGTTTCTAATCAATAAAACAAAACGTTTTAAAATGTTATATAATAAAAACAAAAAATATTTCATACTTATGTGCTCGTTCTATACGTCGAAAAAGTACATCACCTAATTGGTTTCGAACTACTGAATTTTGAGCAATAGTAATGAAGAATTGATTCTAAATACGAAATAATAATTAAAAATAGTATGTTTATTTTTTCAATTAATTTACTTCAATATATATATAATGTTTAGCAGCATCAATCATTTGTATATAAGTATTTTGAATTGATGATTCCACTGTTTTTGTTCTCACTGACCATGGTCCAACGGAACGAACACACTAAATGCAAAATTCAAATGAAAAATAATTTTTAAAATAAAATAATAACTTACCTGAGCATTTACACGAAATGGTTCACTTTCAAGAAAATCTTTCCAATTTTCAACAGGTAAGTCGTTGATATCATCATAAGATTTGGGTAGTAGAAATGGATAAAAATCTTTTTTCGGATATTTTTCATACTTAACAAAGTCAAAATTTAAAAATCATTTTCAGCGAATGGATTTATAATCAAACCGATTGATTACTATCTGAATTGGTAATCAGATCAGAAAGTTATCAACAGACGACTAGAGTGTGGATGTCAGTTCTGCATGCGCAATTCAGTTGTAGTCTCATCCACATTTCATCTAAACCATTGTCTATACGCTCAAGAAAATATACAAATTATAATCAAAGGTGCTCCGAGGTTGTCAAGCTTGCGCGTAGAGTCAAGCAATTCAACGAATAAAACGCGAGAATTTTTCAAACGGTAGCTGTCTGGGTAAAAATTCAGACATAGAAAGCCAACGCTAGAACGAATGATCGTAGGAAAAAATTTGCAATATATTTTTTTGTTAAAAAAAAAAAAGAAGTGCTAGCCAATGAAAATCTACTCTCATATCTTTAATAATGTGATATTGCGGAGTGTGCCTGTTGCATTGTACGTTACTGCGAGTGTCTCGATATAGATTTGGGTCACACGAAAAACATATTTCAACCTTTTATCTATGCGATGATCTATTCATCTATTGGTATCTGTTTTTGACCAAGTAGAAGAATTAACCCTTTGAGTTCGAGATTATTTTTATATAGTAAAAAGGACGAGAGAGGTTGGTAGGCAAGTTAGCCCTGTAAAACTTTTTTTTTGATTCGAAATCACAACTATACTGTACCAAACGAAAGAGTTTCGTGAGTTGAACATTTTTTGTGACGAAACCTGACCTTTTAAATAAAACCATGGAGAGTTCTGAGCAAGACAACGACTAAAAATGACTGAAATTTTATAATTTAGCTTATTGAAAATTCTTCATGGTTTCATTTAAAAGACCAAGTTCCATCACAAAAAATACTTAACTCACTAAACTCTTTCGTTTGGTATAATATAGTTGAGGTTTCGAATCCAAAACTTATTGTAGGGCTGATTCGCCTATCAACCTACTCGCGTCCTTTATACTATATAAAAATAATCTCGCATTCAAAAGGTTAAAAGTCAACCAGTAATCATCAGTAATTATAGATAACCCTAACTGCACAAATATCCTAAATACAAATATTCATGCAATTTATATCATTAAATAACTAAAACACCGTGTTTTTTAATGGTATTCAGCGCGCAAAATCCTAGGATGAACATGTTCGCCGCCCGGACCCAATGGATTAACCAAATTAGTTACTAACTCTGATGGTAATAAACAAATGAATTATAGTCTTCGGTTATGAGCTCATTTAGTGAAAATGAAGTAAACTGTTTTTCTTAACTAACTTTATGAATATTCCATCGTTGAATAAAATGTCTTGCAGCATCTCGAGCTGTTTGACCAAATACAACTAATGCTTCATCATGCCATGGCATACGAGGTACTAATTTTCGATCAATATAGTCTACGTTAGAATTTCGATATGAATGAGCAAAACAAATGAAAAAAAAGAACAAAGAGCGAATTACCTGTACTGTAGTCATCAAGTTTTTCAAAATCTTTTCTATACGCATTTGAATAATCTTTTCCAATAAAATATCGATGTTTTCTATTAATTTCAGATGTTGAAGTAATAGTAAATGATTGTTGTTCTTCGAGAATTTTCTCATCATCAGAATCTTCACTGTTTTGTAAAAGATGATCTAAAAGAAATATTGAAGTATATAGGATAGAATTAAGCGATTCTCTTATTAATATTTTGTTAGTAAATCATTAATGATTCATCACAGGTATTTTCATACATGATAAGCGATTATATATAACTTAAACCTCATGAGAATATATCATACTCATCTTAACAATGAATTTTCTTTATACTAGACGATATTTGAAAAAAAAAACAAACCTTTATTTTGAATTTCGAATACAATAGACTTCGATCATTTATGCAATATATAAAAAAGAAAGAGAAGTCAATTAGGTATTGTTGATAAGAAGACTCGCTCTATATACATTAATATATAATAAGGCAAAAACTGAAACTACATGAAAACTTTTTTTTTTATATAGGGACTATTTTTCGTCTCCATCAAAGGTTTAATATCAATAAAGTCATTTTAGGTGCCCCGTTCCCTGCAAAAACAAATTCAATTATCATCAGTGAATAAATATAATAGAAACACGTCTGAGATCTGGTATTTTTGCAATACATATAATTTTTAATTTGGTATCTTGTTTTTCTTTTGAAAAATCTTTGATGACTTTCATCAATATGATGTTATATTTTAGAATTCTCGAAGAAGCTTTGTTTTAGTTTATTACTTTTGTTTTATTTGTAACAGGATATATTTTTTCAAATTATAAGATATCTCAAATGAGTATGCACAGAAAGTTTTAAATTTGTCAAATGACTGTTTTTTTTCATCCTTAATTTTAGAATATTTGCAGAATAATACATCTTGGTATAGACGTGAATTTTTTAAACATGGTTTCTCCACTATATCTCTAACATATCTTGAGGTCAATTTTTGATGGAGGGAGCAAGAGATTGAAGTCAGAAATAAAAAGAGCATGAAATTCTCATTTTATATGATTATTTAAAATTATTTCTAATGATACATAGAAATAAACAAAGATTGATCAAAAATGATATTCATTAGAAGCATTGCGCAAGCAAGATTTAGTACGAGCAGAAATAACATGATTAAATGTTAGCAATATTAACTTTATAATAATATCAATACAGTACCTTCTATGTGTTTTTTATAGGTGTTTAATAATAAATATTTCAAATACGTAGAATATTCATCATCATCATTGTTCAATTGAAGATCGTTTTTATTTTCATTTTCTTCTATTTAAATGATGAAAGTTTTATAAAATAACAAACAAAGATACCAGAACGAATAATAGTTACCAGGGAACCGCCCGAGGTGTCCAACGCCGATTCCCTTCATTCATAGATCGTTTGATAGAGGGCATCGAGATAGTAAAAAGTCTAAAAGGATTTGTGCTGATGGTTCTTTCTTGACAAGTTAGATTACAATTCAGTCAAGCAAGATTGTATACACTTGAAATTTTCAAATAGATACTGCTGATCAATCTAAAAATTTTTGGATTGTTTGGTTGTTTCGTTCCTGACTTACAAGATTTTTGCTTCACATGAAAAAGTACACATCTACAGTTGACTATAGTGCTGTCTTTTATTCGTTTTTAGATAATTATGGCTTGTCTGTTTTCATTTCCATCCTTTGTTAAATGGTTTTTAACATTTGATGATAGGTAATATATGATATTATTTAACTGTCTTTGTTTGCTTTTAGACTTTTTACTATCTCGATGCCCTCTATCAAACGACCTATGAATGAAGGAAATCGGTGTTGGACACCTCGGACGGTTCCCTCGTTAGTAAAATTTAGATTAAATAAAAATGAAACAGTTTATTATATTGTTTTACAATTAGAAATGGAGTTTTGTTAAACATCATAACAAACGAATGAAATCAATTGAAAGTTATATTATCAAAAATGAATTCATCAATCTTATTATGTATAATATTATACACTCATCCGTATACACACACTAAGCAATAATTTTATTTAGAACGATCTTCTTCTGACATGTAAATATTATTAGTTCCTGATTTTCCTTCCTAATAAATAAAAAAAATGATATTTATTCCTACCTATCAACGTTGGTCGCATCCCTTTTATAATAAGATAAAAACAAGAATAATGAACAAGTTTTGAAAACAAACACAATGAAATTATTTACTATTTTGAACTATTGATTTGATATTGTATGGTATTCCATATGCATTAGTTGTATCAGAAAGCGCAATTTCTTCATTTATCTCATTTAGAGGATTGAATGCTGCTCTCAGAAAATTCGAACTCTAGAATAGACTCATACTTATTGTATGTAAAGTCAAACCAAAAAGAAGAGATGATGTCTCTTTTTCTTCATCGATAGATAGTTCACACTTCATATTATTTTATATATCCCGATTTTACGATACATTCAGAGAATGATTCTTCTGTTTTATTTTTTATACAAAAGCATTCACTTTTCCTCCATTAGCATGTTTTTTGCTCGAGAAAAGTTTTTTTTTACAATATAACCTCCTTTTAAACCAATACGATCAAAGATATCACAATAACACTTGACATCAGAAGGTTACATTGTAAAAAAGCAAACTTTTCTCGAGCAAAAAACATGCTAATGGAGGAAAAGTGAATGCTTTTGTATAAAAACAAAACAGAAGAATTTTTCTCTGAATGTATCGAAAAATCGGGATATATAAAATAATATGAAGCGCGAACTATCTACTGACGAAAAAAAGAGAAATTTTATCTCTACTTTTTGACTTGCCTCTAAATGATGATTAGTTGTTTTTCTTCTCGGTTTTTATTACCTTAATCGGTATTTCACCAGCTTGTTCAGCCATTTGCGTAGTAGTTATTTGTGCTGCTTCTACCGTTTCTATGCCACCCGACGCTATATTTTCTGCAGCTATATCAAGTGACGATTTCAATGTTGTATCATTTTCATCGCCCAAATCGACAAGACTGAAAATTAAAAAAAAAACGCAATTTTACATGAAATATTATGTGAAAGCGATAGTTCATTTAGATTTATTCAGTTTCAACTTCGTACTAGAATGGCTCATACAACACAGTGTTGATACAGCTCGTATTTGACTTTTATAGAGAATCCTGATATCGGTTCAATAGTAAATACCGCTGTCAATGTAATTAATGTCCCAACAAATTCTTTGCAATAACTCATTGTTCATTATTTAGTACCAATATTGGACCTTCAAAGATCAGAGTCCTACACGATAAGACTTCTCGTGCTCTATATTAGACATCTAATATAAGACAGTAACTCACCGCATATATTCATTATCCCATCGACCATAACTTAAATCAATTCCCCCGACGAAGGCAATCTTTTGATCAATAATAAGCATTTTTTCATGATGAGACCATAAAAGTATTCCATTCTTAGTATTAATATCTGGATGTCGAATAACCTTAGAAATTAAAACAAATGAATTATTTATGTTATTTTTAATCAAAATATTAAACTGACTTTAATAAATCCATTTTTACTTTTAGAAACTAATGTTTTTTTTGTATATAAACTATTTAAAGATAAAGCATATGGAATTTCTTTATAAATCATCACATAAACACGAACTCCTAAATCCTATAATTAACAAATAAGAATTATTATTAACAAATACGAATAATAAAATAAATCAAACTCTTACAGCTATTCTTCCTAATATATTATCAAGTCGAAATGTTTCATCATCTGTTGGTCTTATTAACATGAGTTGAGGTGAAAGCCACCAATCAGTAATAAACACTTCTTCTTTAGCTGTTAAAAGTGCTTTAGCAACGGCTTCCATATATGATTTACCATTAATAAACCTATATTAAATATATCTATATTAATACAAGATCATTTGATTATTTTTACCAATAAGCTAATTGATTTTCTCGAACAGGTGCATATGAATTAAATCGACTTCGTGTTATACTAGAAAAATCTTTTGTTTGTTCAATTAAATTTGATAAATGTTGCATCCAATCATCACAATCACGTGCTGTTCGACATTTAACAACAAATGTTCGTTGTAAATTACTTATTTTAATACCAGTATTACAAATACCAGTTAAAATTTGAAAACCACGATCAACTAACATAGGAAAACGTAGTTCATGTGTATCTGGTCGTATATTAACTATATAAGTATCTTTAATAATAAACCATCTAGATATGTTAAAAATGACAAAAAATATAATTCATAAGAAAAAAAGATTCATACTTAGGACCATGTTGACATTTACATGAATCACAAAAAAATGATGAAAAGAGATTATGTTGACCAGAACAACGATCATTAGATTGTTTTAATAGATAACCTTCTTTTCGACTAGCAGATAAACCATGAATAAATGATAGATAACTTACATCGAAAAATTCACACTAAAAACAAATTAAAATAATATAATATGATGTTATGAGAAAATTAACTGACATTTTTTTTTGTTGAATTTTTAGTTGCATAAAGAATTTTTTGTCATAGAATGATGGATTCATAACTGAATCAAAGAAAATTTACTTTTATATGTAAATTTTTATTCTAAGTAACCAAGTCAGATGGTTACGAACAAATGATACGGATGTTCTTAAATTTTTACTTACACCTTATCTTCTCTCTCTACAAATCTCCGTCATATGCCTTCGAAGTAAAATTTAAATGACACAAATGAAATCTTCAATCAGCGAAAAATCATTGTTGACAAAGACAATTTTTTTGCAAACATGGACTCAATCATTAGCAAGAAATTTCTCATAAGCATTAAATATTTGATTAATCCTATATGTTAAAATTAGTAAAAATCCTTACCGTTGCTGGATGTGCACGAAATTTAGGATGTCTAAGAACTTTATTGAGATAATCGACAAGAATACGCTATGCAAAAAAGAAACAAATTAATAAGAAAGAAAAAAAAAAGAAGCAAAGTTCATTGTATAATTTACAGAATATTCTTCAAGATTAAAATCATTAACAAATCCTGTTTGATTATTTCTCATTGGAAAGAATGGATATTCATTATTTTCACCTTGAGTTCTAAAAAAAAGAAATATTTGATTCACATTATTTGAATTAATGTTATAATAAACAACAAATATTTTAAGGGCGAGTTCGTTGTGAAACGAATGTAACCGATTCATTTGGTATTATATCGAATGACAATAGTTGTTAGAAAAATATCAATTATTTTTAGGCTACAACTCGAAGGCTTATTCAAATGAGCTTTGTTGAGTCAGATTCGAATGCGGAATGCAATTCGAAAACTGTCGGATTCATTTTTCTTGACACGATCTATCGCTCTCTATGCACTTTTCATGACTGATGTAAAATCAATCTGTAATGAAGCGATCGGTTTATAGATATTATCTTTAAATAGTCTAAAATTGTTCAAACAGTTCTTAAATAATTTCATAACTTGTTGTTCTATTATAAAAATAGAGACAAAAGAATTAAGACAAAGATAGATTATTGTACTTGTATACTTCAAATTAAACTCAAAAACTTTCGGCTATAATATCGGAGAAAGTAGATATTTGGTTATAGATAAACCACACCCTTCTCTCGATTATTATTATTGTAATCATTGATGTTATTTGATATATACATATAGGTAATGTTTAATATGTATCTGCATGTATGTGTTTAAGAAATCGAAAAAATAAATTAGACTTTTCTATCTATAATACCTAGTGAGTTGGAAGTCTGGTCCATCCTCAACATCGGATCTACTGTGAGGTATCCGACTGCATCAGAGGATATTATCGAATCTTTTTCTATGAAAAAGAGATTTAAAGTTTTCTAATTATTTCATTTCATACATACATGTCTAAAACATTTTGTGATTTTTTTCCTTTCTTCATCTACGAAATTCATCAATACTTGATGTAAATTTTGAAAATGTCGATAATGTTTATAAATAGTCCATTCATTAGATCCATGCTGAATTGTTATACAGAATCTTTAAATAATTAAATTTATCATTTTGACAAGTTTAAGTGTTATTTAGTTAAACCTACAAATATGGATCAATAAATACCACAGAATAGTCACTCCTATGTTCAGTCACAATTGATTTAACATGAACTGGAACATTAGGAACAAATGCATATCCAGTACGACGATATATATGTTCGATAGTAAATTTGTTATCTAAGTAATAACAAAGAACTGAAATAGATAGAAATATATATATATGTATACAAACCTCGTTGAAAACGATCATCAACAATTTCTTGAAAATTATCGTCAGGATATGGTAGATATTTCGTATAGTTTTGATTTACATAATCAATAGATTGTTGAGTTATCTCAGGTCTGCCATGAGTCAGAACAATCATAAGACCAAATTCATTATAGTTTGCCATCTAAAATATTTTTCACCCACGTTCAACAATCAACAAAGTAAATAAAAAGAAAAAAAACAAACAGATAAAAAATGAGAAAGAAGAAAAGAATGCAGCTTCACCTTTTATTTTTGATGAATAGAACGATAATCGAGAGAAACAAAAAAATCAACGAAATGTGCCCATTAAAATAAGAGAGTAAGTAGATATAATAAAGGAGAAAAACGTGCTCTAACGAAATGAAAAAGAAAAGGAAAAAATGAATGGAAAATATTTTAGATTTATGGAGTTTTTTTTTGTTCATCGAAAAGTTTATTGTGGAATAAGCATTTGAAAAAAAAAACGGCAAAAGAAGTATAATGAATGGAAGGCTTTTTTATCAATATATACATAAGAATTTTGACGGTAAAACATCCTTGAACAGTCTTGATGACATTAAAGATAATTACTAGGTAAAAAAAACCACCAGAGTGCTTACACAAGAATATAGAAATGTTATTTAGACTGACCGAAAAAAGTCCATAGAAAGATATGAGTACAAATGCACAAATAAGAGATGCCGGCTGTATTGATTTAGTACGGGTACTGATTGAGCTAGAACTTCCTTAGGTTAATCCTAAAAGTTTAAGCTAAATTCTATCGATTATCCCAAGGGTTGCTCTTAGATTAGCCGATTAAATAATCTATCTTTCTTAGAAATCAGTTACGAATGAGTTTGTTCAATGAAGATATATCGTCACGATACAAAATGTATAATCAATCAGCTACTTGATATTTATTGTTTGGTTGGATGATCAACCTTGACATACATAAAGCATATTTCATTTTCTTTTTTCTTTCTTTTGT
Source organism: Rotaria sordida (assembly GCA_905250125.1). NCBI lineage: Eukaryota > Metazoa > Rotifera > Eurotatoria > Philodinida > Philodinidae > Rotaria > Rotaria sordida. The sequence continues at coordinate 9,591 of CAJNOL010003169.1, read as the reverse complement.
TTCTGTTTTCTTCTCCTTTTTCTCTTTCATAACTATTTATGGTTAAATATTTTATCAAATCGAAGTCATTATATGATTTCGATGAAACAAATCAAGTCTTAGTTTAATGGAGAAATTATTTGTGAAAGTCAACCCCACACCCACATCCTTCATTTCTGAATTCTGAGTTTTTATGACTTTGTGCATTCGAGAGTTTTTTTCTGAATTTCAAAGTTTTGAACGTTTTATCCTTCAGATTTTGATTTTGCAAATTTGTACCTTTAGATCTTTTTTCTTCGAGATTTTACTCTTCTAAGTTTTGTCTGTGAAACAATTAAGACTAATTCGGTGTTCGTGTGTTTTCGATGACCTTGAAAAACATGCATTTTTCGTTTCAGCATCAGGTACTTCATTCTTCTGATTTCGTTTATCATTTTTTTTGTGAAAATGCCATCCAAATAATGTAATTAAATTATTTTATCTTAAATTTTTTATATTTTGTAGCATCAACATATTGTACATGATAGTCGCAATAAGTAACATAAGTCAGTAAATGATACGTGAACCACCTGCCATCACATCGACACATTTTTGCGTTCTCTTGTTTATTTATTACAAAGAAGAACAAGATTCTCAAACAAGGTAGCAACGACAATTGTTCTGATTGTCGGGCATTGCTTATTATTTCATTTTTCTGTGCTGTTTCTTTCACTTGCTACAATTTCGACGTGTAAGGATATACATAATCTGTCATGTCTCTTTTATAATAATTAAAGCATAACTTCGTTGAGTGATCCATAATAATAAATGGTGGAAAGCAACCATAGTAATAAACAAACGTGCCACGTTTGAAACTTCCAGCTATCTGGTTTGATCTCAGTCTTAATGCGAAAGTTCTTTGTGGGTGTGAATGTAAAAGAATGAAATGAAATCCACATCCACAGAATGGTATTTCGCATTAATCAGTTGAAAAGTATTTGGATCTCGTAGATATTTTAATAGATTCTGATAGAAAAAAACCGTCTGCGCGGAATGAGTCCACACTTTCGTCGAATATAAATACGATTGTTATAGATTTTCAGATCAAAAGCTGATTTTTAGGTTTCTCAGAAAGTACTTCAGATGTTTGTTATTGTTCGTTTAATAATTTAAATATGATATTAGGAATCAGCACATTGAGCTCTATCAAACCGTGAAGACTTCTAAAAGAAAGACGAAAAAAAATTTTCTTTCGATACTGGAGAACTCCAAGTATAAAAAAAATTGAATTCCAATGAAGTGCCCAATTAATTCGCGACAAATAATCAGAAATTAGAGCCAGTTCTCAGGATAATAAAGTTGGACTCAGATTTGTTTGAGATGTTAATTCCATAATTTGACACACTTCTTTTGTATCTTTCAAAAACTATTCAAAAATGAAAATAAAATAATTCACATAGTATTTAATAATTGTCTATTACTCAGTTGCATTCTGATGCTATTTTTACTTTCGTTCGCTTTCTTTTCTTTATAGAACACGTCAAGAAATTCAGCTCTCTCTTATACAACAACAAAAATAAAACGAAATTTCGGCGACTTTCTTTCCATTTATTAACAAAGCAAATGAGAGTGTTATCCTTAATTATAATCAAACTAAAGAACCTAATTGTATTGGAACATAATCAAAATCAAAATCGATTGGAAGGGAGATCAGTTGATTCTTTACAATTCTAACTGTTGCGTATATTGTTCAATTTCTACCAGAATTTGAACAGTAAAATACGAAACGATAGTTAGATTTGTCGCATTTCCAAAGAATTCGACTATCATGAAAATTCCACAACAATTTGTTGAAATTCAGATAAAATTTCAAAAAACTCCGAAATAATACTAGAGGCATACAATTGATAGAATTACAGAGATTCGTAATGCACTGTATTTTTCTTATATAATGCAATTAGAAGCAGACATTTTTACTATTTAATCAGTCGTAGAATCATGATTAAATACAGTTTTGAACAAGTTTGAATGAAAAAGAAGGATAACTTTTTGTATGTTCTATATTTATCGTTCCATCTATTGCCTTATGGCATATTTGAATGTACTTTTTTCAGGTTAAGATTTCATTAGAATGCACTTTTTACTCTCCTTGAAATGCATGATTTACGACACACTGAATTTCTATGTAAACAAAAAATAGTAGTGAAAGGACGATAAAATAAATTCACTTGCCAATGTGAATTCATAGGGATGGATTCTTTTTGAATCGATTATAATGACACTATTCTAGTCTACTTTTAAACAGATTTATCAACCTGAAGGACAGAGTTCGTTTGATTTTAATTAGTCTTAAATAATTTGAATTGGGTTTAGTTAATTTTAATCGAAGTAAATCAAATTAAAAAACATATCCATGTCAATCGATTAAACGTAACTGATTGTTTCAAAATTGATTTTAGGGATACACCAACACCAGTATTATACTTATCTTCTCGTGATCGAAAATACTGGTACCACTAGAACTGGTAATAATGGTTCATCAGTATACTAATTACCATTTCAAAAAAAGATAGGTGAGTATTTTCAAACAACTTTTGATAGAAACAAGCCAGAAAGTTGCAATTTTCCTCATTGCAAAGAAGCTTATTTGTCGCATCGATTAATATAAAATTCTTCGGATTTATTTCAAGAATAAGTAGTGATCCGTAATCTCCTTCAAGGATTAGGTTGTTGCTCCATGAAGATAGAACAAATGTTAAATTTCAAGGGGTGGATTACAATTGCCGGTTGTCATGCTATAAATCTACGCAAAGCAGAAACTTCTATCTCAAGCCTTTTAGAACTTATGAGTCAAACACTAAATGCATTTGACCACTTTTTTTGCCAATGTCACCGTGCGCAAGGTATTTTGCAAATTATTATTAACTAGAGAAAACCTGTGCCTACTTCACGGCAGCTTTATTTTCTTTAACGTACGATCTGAAATGTATAACCGTTCACTCAATAATAGATACACAGACACTCAGTATTATGTAAATAGAAGCCCTACAATGCGATATTCTTATACTGCTAATAGCTCATGTAGCATTACGGCTTCATAGTCTTATGATTCTTGTAGCCTTACTTCTTTATAAGCTTACTCCCTTATCGCCTTACCTTCTTATAGCATTCGCCTCCTATAACATTCTTCCGTATAGTCTTATTCTCTTATAGCTGTACTTCCTTATATAACATTTTCCTCTTATAGCTGTACTTCCTTATATAACATTTTCCTCTTATAGCATTGCCCCTTTATTAGCTTACTTCTTTATAGTCTCACCTCTTTTTGCCATTTTCCAATATATCTTCACGATTACTTCACTCAAATATATCATCTATTGGGAAGCTAATTATCGAACATCACTCAAATTAAGGTTGTACGACGTTTGCGCGCAAAATGAGATAGTTTATTTTTACTGCGTTAACTTGAAACATCTTCTAAATTTTCATTAATTGTTCTATAGGTATAGATGCGGAATAGATGTGTGGGAGCGTATGGCCACGGGTGCGGAATGTTGACGCGCGGTGGTAGTTGGATAGTTCGCTAGAAATTCGAAACTGATGAACCGTTCGTTAAAGCGATCTAATCTGCTCGAACAGTTTAGCTCAGATTACATGAACGATTCAAAGACCGCTTCCAACCTAAGGTGAACTGTTCAAGTAGTTCAGCTCAAATGGAGACTTGATTCATGAAATCATCTAATGGACTTCGCCTTTTGAAAGAGACAAATTCTGCATGGAAAACCAGGGAGCTAACACCGACATCTGCAATGCTAGAGGCATCATCTGGATTTGTAGGGGTACTACTTTGGATGCTAGATGCATCACCTCGATGTTGGAGGTATCGCCGGGTTTGCTAGGGCGTAAGCTTAGATGCCACACGTATCACTTGGGTTATTAGCATCATTCCGGGTGATGCCAATAGCATCCCAGATAATGATACTACCATCCTGATGATCCATCTAGCATTCCAGTTATTCGTGTTAGCATATTAGTTTTCCAAAGAAAAATAGCCTTTGAGAACAGGTGAGATCCATGAGGTCGTTTCCTGAACCAGATGTCAACCAGTAGATATGGATGTGGAGCGAGGGTGTGGGTATGAGTTTTGCTCTGGATTGGGGTTTCAAGTGTGGTTTCTGAAATGGGTTTGAATGTTGAACTGTGGTTCTGGACAGCAGGATCTCTGTTCTCTTGATTCCGTTTCGATCCCACACCGAAACGTTGCAGCCAACAGTGTGAAAGTTAAAATGAGGCGAAACAATGATAACTTTATCCAACGTGTCGCGCGCGCAAATGTCGCGTCATGAAAATTAAAGTTGACATTCTTCTCACGTACATAACTGAGTGTAGGTGTGGATACTAATCCCTTCTTACGACATCCACAAATCTACACGCATTCCCACACCCCTGAAGGTGATCGCGAATCGCTGCTTACTTATGAAATAAATCTCAATAATTTTATATTAATCGATGTGGCGAATAAGCCACTTTCTGACGATGGAAATTGTAACTTTCAACCTTATTCCTATCAAAATTTATTAGGAAAAATACTCATCTGTCCTTTTTTCAAAATCGCCATTAGTACCCAGCAATACTGATGACTAGTATGTTCGTGTTGGTGCATACCTATTCGATTTTAATCTGATTTTTCGTCAAAAACGTTTTACATGGGTCTCGATATTGAATGTAATTATATCGGTCATTACTACAGAAATGTGATGCCCAAGGGCGATATACAAGACTGGTTTGTAAAGTTAAAAGTAGCCCGTGTACAAGCAGTTAATGTGCCTAATACATTATAATTTGCGATAAATTATGCTGCACATTAAATTACGAAAATAAATGCAAAATGTATCACATTTTTTTACGACACAAGCGATAGTTTCTTGAAAAATCGCTCAAGCCTAGATGCTCTAGATTTTACCTATTTATCGCATTTGAAAGTGGATGAATTTCTGTTTTTTCACTGATTTGAAATAGACTTTACTTTTATTCTTGACATCCGTGTCTCGATACTCCAGCAAAAGAAAACAACATCAAAAGATGTCGCAGTAATGTCAAATTTATGAGTTGAACGAATTAGTGAAGACCTATTCAAATACTTAATTATTGCATAGTTGAAGTAAAAATATTTAGATATTGAAATATTGCTTCTGCCCTTACTCTCACCATCAAGGAAGAGGTCATGTGCGAATATGTCTATGGATTCCTCTCTTTCATCCCTATGGAAGAGAGGATGTGTACCATTCCCATCCTCACCGAAAGCAACGATTGAATGTCAGCATATCTTTACTTCAAATATTCAATAATTGAATTCAACTCTCTTGTTTAATATGTATGAGATCTTATGAGTCAGAAGACGTTTGCGCTTTACGGATGTGTTTATCCTGTGAGCTTCATATCTTCATATTTAGTAAAGTTAGGAAGCTAAAATTTTCGAAAAATGTGAAGCATATTAATAAGTAGCTATAATAAATACCTCATGAAGATTGATTAGGGGTATCTGATTTTATTTTAATTTTACGCTTGCAAATTCAAGCAGTATAAAGAACATACGACTGACCCATATTTTGTAAGAAAATGGAACTTAAACTCTATCAATCTGGATATGCTACATACTTTTTCCAATTTGTCCAATAGAACTATATGTTACCGCGAACATATTCTTACCTTTTGAACTGAATTTGTAAATTTATTTCTGAATCTTTCAACCACAATTCTAGCTAATAATAGATATATCTTATCTGCTCCTGCTCGTTTTACTCAGCAAAATGCATACTATTAAATTTGTTGATAAAGATTGTTTGTATTTTCAGAAGAAACGAATCTATCATTATATATACTCCAATTGTGATTCTGCTGATCTTGGAGAGATTTATTACAGAAGAATATGCGTTAGTATAAAATCTATGTAGTTTCCATTATGTGGCAGAAGATATTTGTTGGATTAACTCGCTATTTTGACTTTTCTCGATTGTACAAGAAATATTATGCACATACGATCGGCTTAATAAGTCTCTTCATCATTTTTCAATATCGCCTAGGTCTTTTTTTCACAAGTGATAAATTAGATTTGCAACTGATTAAAATAACAGAGACGGATTCATATTCATCAGCATCTATAGTCTACCAATACGGGCCGAGAATACTCAGCAAACGTTGTAGTTACTCCCATTCAACGGCATGTGGAAGAAATTCTTGTTTAAATAACAATGTGGTATACACAGATGAGTTAATCAATTTGATTAGCTTAGTACTACAATCTCACTCTCTAATGTATTGTCCTGTTCCAAAAGTAGCTACAAAAACTATTCTTACTGTTATGCTTTATATGCATGTGCGTGACATCAACGAACATCTCAATACTAATTGGACAAATATTGATGTTTTTAGAGCTCAAATGGAACAAATGATCAATATTTCTGGTTTCATTCAGGATCTTCGACAGGTATAACGAAGAAATATTGATGCTAATTGAAGGATCATCTAATCTTTTATTTGAATGTTTCACTTTAGAATGGAATTACAATTCCAAAAACAGAAGAACCGAAATCTTTGACAACGTTTCTTCGTATGTATCTTGATATCCTTCAATTCGGCAATATCAATGCGACATCCTCTTCTCCACCTCTTAATCCTTGGAGACTCAGTTTCACATTCGCATTTCCATATCTTCGTCTCAATAGTCTTTTCAATCTATCTCAAATATTCTCTCCATCTTTCACTCGAGCGATTTTCGTTCGTCATCCATTTGAACGCCTTGCATCAGCTTACAAAGAGAGAATTGCAACGCTCAAGAAAGATAGAATTCAGCCAGAGCCCGAATATGATACCATACGCGAAACGATCTGTCATTGGCGTAAGCTGTCCATTAAACTTCATCAGCCTATAAACGAAAGTGATTCATGCATGGAAACTATTCCTTCATTTGAAGATTTTATTCGATATATTCTTATTGGTACTCATATACCTGGTAGAATTGCTAAAATGAACTATCATTGGCAGCCCTATTCGGTGCTATGTCAAGTCTGTAAATTCAAATATAACTTTATTGGTAAATATGAAACGTTTAATGATCATTTCACCTATTTTCTCAAACTTTTCAACATATCTGATTGGAATATTCAACAACGAAATGGTGCATCAGGTCTCACTACATGGGATTATCAGAAGTTTTATTCAACTTTGCCAGATGAGCTTATCTGTGAGCTCATACGTATCTATGAGGAGGATTTTCGTCTATTTAACTATCGAGTAGATGACTATATTAATCGAACCACATTGATACAAAACTGTAAGCGTTTAAGAACGCTCTAACCGATCTCGATCGACTGGCTAAAGTTTCAGATTGATTCAATTCGATCGATCGCCGACTGATTCACAAAATTTTTTAAACAAGTATAAACTGACCATTTTAGTGAATAATTATTCATTGATTAAAAGTATTGGTTTCAAATACTTTTTCTTTCTTGTATATAAAATTTTATGAATATTGACAAAGAAAGACCATACTATGCTTTGCCAAGTATATAAGCTATGCAAAAACAGAATGTGTAACATTTCTTTACTATTAAAGTAAAAGTCATTCTTCGAAATGTAGTTCCTCAACTTACATTGTTAATTTACGTGCGGTTGTGAATCAAGGCTGCCAGTAGGTCACTTGTTTTTAGATTGATCTACTATATTATTTTCATTCCAGAAAAGCATACAAAATATCCATGAAACTGTTTTTTCTCAGTTTCAACTTTTGTTCAGCGTTCCTAATAGAATTCAAAGACAAAATGTATTCGTATACTCTGCTTATCTGTGTATGCTTAACTTTCGCAAACAAACGACATCTCAGCTTACAGATTATATTTTGTAATATAAAATAGCAGAATCAGTGTGTGGATGTGGGTGTGAGTTAAGGCACAGCTGACAGCCACACTCACGGCGCCCCCACATCCACACGCGCAGACACATTCACACCCACACCCACCCACCCATGAACACTTTCCTTTGCATCGTGACCTTTTTGACTAGCACTGGCCTTCTGTCACTATCCATGTTCTTTTATATGTGACCGCTTCTTCTAATATATAAGATATGTTCAATAAAGGGAAAGGAACAGTTGTGAGTGTGCAAATGACATAAGAAACTATTGTGTCAAAAGACATAGACAGTCACACTCTCCTCTTTATTGTTTTCACTGGATACATTAATTATATGAAGGTACTCGTTTCTGCATAGTTTTAAATACTTTTTCTTCCAAGAAATATATAAGTGTATATTTTTTTTTTTTGTGAAATTGAATGCACAAAAATAGTTTTCACAGTTGAATTATTCTAAACCGTAAAAATGTCTATGATACGAAATTTTCACAGTTTTAATTTTATGCATAGGAGATAAAACTTTGATGCGTATAGGAGTAACCAAAATAGTATACAATGGACTAGTATTGTATATTTTGAAAAGTAAGTGTTGATCTGTCGTATAAGTAGAATTGTTGTTTCTTTATTTATTCTGACTTAGAGCACCATCTGATATTCTTTTCATTGGTTCATTTTCATTGGTTTTACGTTGCCTTTATTTGCATTCGAAAAAGACAATTGATTTATTAATTTCGATTCTGACTCTATAACATTATCTACGATAGTAAAGTACCTCATTAATAGTTTTACTTTGGACCATCATTGATTTTTTTGGAAATACTTGGTTAATCACTTAAGGAAAAGTAAGAATAGCCTCCGTACGGACACGATACTGTGGTCTGCTTTCTAATACCTGGAAAACAATTTAGAATGACTTTGTTTATATCTGTTTAGGTGTTTAAAAGCATCAGAGGCAATTCTTTCTGGCTAATAGATCTATTTATCATTTAATTGGCATAGACGTAGCATATTTGATTCCAAAAGGATAAATAAACGATAAAAAATACATGTATAGTAGTATCAAATTACGTTGCTATTGCAATGATAACGTCAGTCATCCTTTTCGTTTCAATAGATAAGTTTACTATGAAGAAAACACAATCAAAATAGAACAGACAAATGTATAACCTGTTCATATGCAGATCAAATCCTTAGTGCAGAAAGTTCTCAGTAACATTTTCGAGTGTCTTACTTTAGTAAAGCCATAGTCGATGGTTGCTATGTGATTGTTTCATCTTGTGATATAGCGAAATAATTTTTCTATTCTAGAATCTATATGTTTTTTTTTAAGATTAATGTTATGTGATGGTTCATTCTCAATTCGATCAGTTACCTATCTTGGTTTTACATACTCTTTTTACCTATTTATTAACTGAAGAGATTTTATTTTCATTATTGAATGTTAGTACTAGTCTCAATGATGCAATAAAATCTTATTCTAACTATCGACTGAATTTTAAATCGATTCTTCGATCTAGTTTTGATCTTATTTGTCAACATATTTTACCTAATTAAGTTAAAGCTTTAATATTATCAGATGATCAATATACACCTGGTCAATCTCAACTCTTTTTATCTCATTTTCAAATTGATGAATTTATTAATCTTCAATCTCTAACATTGATTGAAATCGAAAGGAAATCATTAGAAATTATCAATGAACATTTATATAAACTCAATCGTT